>JAPYZU010002359.1:0-13930 GCA_030523005.1 Tryphoninae sp. B BG-2022a | reverse complement strand
ACAATGCTAGAAGAAAAATACTTAATCACGTATTTTTTACTTTTGTGCGCAATAATAATAAAACGTCCCGTGTCATCGTCTCGTGCGCCGCGTGGCTACCGGCAATGATTTGTTGTATTCCCCTCCTATATACCTCTCTTTCGTCCATTTGATGCACCAGCGTGCGATGCTTAGTTTTCGAGATATTACGATTGCACAACTTACTCGCTTGCTCAACTAGCGCCGCTCTACCCTAACTAATGGTTGCAAGACAAAATGTTTATCATGAGGAAAATTCAATAAAAAAATAGATCGAATCGATCGTTATAAACAAAAGATGATAACGAGTAATTATAATTATGATAAATAAAGCATAAATCTAAAATAAATTAATAAATTAAAATTATAATTGTGATAAAATAAATCATAAATCTAAAATAAATTAATAGATTTAAACTTTTCCCTTTTGAACAATTTTAAAATCTGAGTCCAGCAAAGAATTTCGCCCTTTTTTAAAATGAATTCCTTCTCTCCGCAATCAAAAACAATTTTTGATTCGCAAAAAATATCAAAATTAACATTCTCCATATATTTCCACTCCTATTTCCCGTATATCACTTCTCCTCGATGAATCATCCCATGACAATGAAACGTTTCTTCCTTTCTTCTGTTATCCTCTCGCTTCGTAGCTTCGATTTATTCAGCCTGCGTATCTGCAAAATTATTGTTATTATTGTTGTTGTTTTTTTCCTCTTGCGTTATTTATAATAATAACTCGGCTTATGGCCCCGGGGCGTTTACAAGCGGCCGAGTGACGTTGTGTTCGGACCACGAAGACCGGAACGACGATGTCGACGACGACGACGACGACGACGACGACGACGGTAACGACGACGAGGTCGTACAAGGCGAGCAACCTCACACGCATACCGAGAGAGTTGGCTCTCTTTCTCTCTCTCTCGCACCGTTGCACATTCACCACGTCGCCCGATTTGCTTCGGCTCGCCCGAGCAAATCACTGTGCACGCACGCTCTCGTTATTCATCCGCTTCGTAGGCTCGAGCTTGGAACGAGCTTGGACCTCTAGGCAGAAAAACGACGTTATGTGTTGTATATATAGATATATGTATGTATATATAAGTAGACATAACTAGTAGTTATTATACGGGTTGTTTCATGCAGAATGGTAGATAAATTAATGTAATTTAATTTAATTAAAGTAATTCAATCATTAATGATGGTAATTAATTAAAATCATAATAATTAATTGAATTAATTAATTTCAGGCACGATGCTTGAAGATTAATTTAATTGAATTAGATTAATTAATTAAATCATTAATTATGTTGTTTGTTTTTGTTGTTGTTGTTGTGGATTTAACCGAGCGCTCAGTCTCTCGACCATTGTGTTCGAGCCCTTTTAAAATTGTGCTTCCTTAAGGAAGGACGTCGAATAGTTGCGCCTCTTTCGCGAAGCGTAGAAGCCCTTCCACCCCAACATCCTCTAAATTGAGTGTCTCGAAAGCAGGGGCTCCGAGGACATTCTTGCGAATGACCTCTAGCGCCCTGCACTCCTTGATCACATGGAGTGGAGTTTCATAATGCTCCCTGCAGCTCCAACAGAGTGAACCTTCGATTAGACCCAAATGTTTGAGGTGCTTACTAGTGTGCCAGTGTCCTGTGATCAGGCCCACTACTGCCCTTAACTGGCGTCTGTCTAGGTCTACCAGCGCAGAGGCTAGACGAGCTCATTGTCCCTGAAAGAGAGCCCTCGAAATAAAGATCATGTTAATTAATGTAATTGAATTAATTCATTTCATGCAGAATGGTCGACAATTAATTGAATTAAAAGAAACAAAAACATTAAATTATTAATTTGTTATTGTTTCTCAATCATTCGCCCAAATCTACCGATCATTGATCAAAATTTTTCAAACAATCTTTTCATTCGCCATCCATTATTATTTTTTCATTCACTATTCCCGAAGCAAGAAAAGAAATTTTTTTTTTTTAATTTCACCATAGCAAAATTATGACAACAAACACGGAATGACCCATATAAAAAATCTTTTCATCCGTCGTCCATTATTATTTTCCCAGTCCCCGTTCATAAACCAAACAAAAGAGAAAAAAAACGTAAAAAAAAATTCTCCATACAAAAATTGTTACAACAAACACGGAATGGCCCATATAAAAAATCTTTTCATCCGTCATCCATTATTATTTTCCCAGTCCCCGTTCATAAACCAAACAAAAGAATGAAAAAATCGTAAAAAAAAACAATCACCATACAAAAATTGTAACAACATACACGGAATAGCCCATATATTGTTGTAAACGCAAGCCTAGAGGGAACACCTATAACGGCCTCGGTGATATGCGTATCTCCCTTCCACCTTCCACGAAGCGCGATTCAGTATGCTCCCCCCTCCCCCACTCGCCAGCACTGCACCCCCTCTCTACCTCGATCGCTGTATCCCCCTCCCCTCCAACCACTCCTTTGCCCACCCACTCGCACCGTGGTGCGATCTCGCGCCTACATCGCGTATATATAGTCCCAAGGAATTCCGCGACCGGTAACTCCTGTCCCCGAGGCTAGAATCGGCTCGACGGGATAGAAAGGCGTCTGGCCAGTACAGACTCCTCGTACCCCCCCCCCTCCCGGCATCGCCCCCCCCCACCCTATCTCCCTCCCACTCATTCGATCTCTCTTTCTCTCTGTGTCTAATGCCAGTATGTGTTTGGCCATATCGTAATAACTGGTGTAAGAGACAGATGCAGACTCGAGCCTGAACCACGGGAATGCCGGATAACAGATTTTCGATCGATAGGCGCGTTAAACGTCATCGTTTATGTGAACGAGAAGATTTATTCGTTCTTACGTATCTAGTTATAAAACAGGAGTACGAATTGCTGCATCGTAAGGTGTTCGATGAATTACGAGAGATCGTTTAATAAACTTGAGGGCAATAGTTATTATTATTATTATTATTATTTTTTATTATTGCTGGTATTATTGTTATTATTATTTTATTATCGTTTGAGATAAAATGAAATTGTTCCGACGATTTGGAATGTTTGTGTCGAAAGTTGCTTGCTATTATTTATTTATTATTTATTTATTTATATTTATTTATCTATCTATGTAGCTATCTCTTTATCTATTTATCTTCTCATTTATTTATTTATTTATGTATTTATGGGACGATAATGTAATAACAAGTGCACGTGGGAGAGAACGAGGCTTGCCTGAATTTATGAGTTATTTTGTACAACTCGAGGAGTAGAAGGTATGGGCAATCCCATGCTCGTGAAATCGAAGTACTTTCACCCGGTACTCGGGTAAGAAGGCGTTAGGTATTCGCGCGCTCGAGCGCGAACGTCGAGCAGCATTTCTTTTTTTTTTAACGAAAACCTACAGTCACGAATTCGTCGAAGAATTATTGAGAAAGACGCCTGTTTAATTGTCTTAAAATTATTATTAATCAACATTTTTGTCAATTATTATTATTAATTGGAGGTCTAAGTTGATTGAACGGTCGACGTATAACTCCCGAGACGCGACACTATATTACATATATATTACTGTCGGCAATTGATCATCAGGTCGGAATTGTGTTTGGCACCAAGGTCACGACTGAAATAATCATTTGTCGCTTCATGCGTCGTGCCAGGATGAGAGAGCGAGTAAGAAAGACCTTTATATCCGCGCCTCGTTTGTTGTTTTCGAACGGATTTTCCCAATGCCAGAGTCTCTGTGTCACCGTCTCGATTCGCAAGCTTGGTTGATAATCGAGCGATATGAAACGAGAAGATGAGAAAGAAAATTATTTCCTGTTATTTTATCTATTAAGGTTGTTATCGTGACGTTAGACGTTCAGGCGACTATAGAAGGAATATGCTCATACTTTCGATTGAAGCGAGAAATGTGACCCCCAGTGTAGTTCTGCCCCCAGTTACTCGCGTCGCTGGCGTCGCTACAAGAATGTATTAGGTCACACAGTACTCATTTGCCCGCCGACGTTCATGTATACTTTACATAGCTTCAAGTCCTAACTCCGCCTCTTCTGTCATCAATCGCATACAAGCGATCGATCAATGCGACACCAAGTGGCAGTTTCGAACAGTAAAAACTTTGCTTCAATTGACTTGCAAGCATATTCCTTCTGTAGTCGTCTGAATTCTTTGACAAAAGTTGAAACCTCGAAAGTTAATTCCACAACCTCCAATTGAAGCTTGGTCGATCTAGCGATATAAAACTAGAAGATGAGAAAGAAAATTATTTCCTGTTATCTTATGTATTAAGGTTGTTATCGTCACGTTAGACGTTCAGGTGACTATAGAAGGAATATGCCCATACTTTCGATTGAAGCGAGAAATGTGTCCCCCAGTGTAGTTCTGCCCCCAGTTACTCGCGTCGCTGACGACAAGAATGTATTAGGTCACACAGATTCGTTCATGTATACTTTACACAGCTTCAGGGACTTACTCCACCTCCTCTCTCACCAATCACATACAAGCGATCGACCGATGCGACACCAAGTGGCAGTTTCGAGTAGTAAAAACTTTGCTTCAATTGACCTATAAGCATATTCCTTCTGTAGTCGTCTGAATTCGTTGACCAAAGTTGAAACCTCGAAAGTTAATCCTGCAACCTCCAATTGAAGCTTGGTCGATCTAGCGATATAAAACGAGAAGATGAGAAAGAAAAATAATTCCTGTTATCTTATGTATTAAGGTTGATATCGTCACGTTAGACGTTTAGGTGACTATAGAAGGAATATGCCCATACTTTCGATTGAAGCGAGAAATGTGTCCCCCAGAGTAGTTCTGCCCCCAGTTACTCGCGTCGCTGACGTCGCTACAAGAATGTATTAGGTCACACAGATACGTTCATGTATACTTTACACAGCTTCAAGACCTAACTCCGCTTCTTCTCTCACCAATCACATACAAGCCATCGACCGATGCGACACCAAGTGACAGTTTCGAACAGTAAAAACTTTGCTTCAATTGGCCTATAAGCATATTCCTTCTGTAGTCGTCTGAATTCGTTGACAAAAGTTGAAACCTCGAAAGTTAATCCCACAACCTCTAATTGAATTCTTCTTGGATGAAAAAGAATGTCGACCCTTGGCAGCTGTCTATAGTCAACATTCCTAAATTACTTTCCTACACGGTCTGGCAAGACCTTTGTGAGAGTGTCCAGCCTGAATAGTTCCTCTAACAATAAGTTGCTGGAAGGTGCAGGGCGTTGCCGTATAGTCTGCATCAACCTGCAAAATTAAATTCTTTAATTCCAACAGAACAAATCTTAAAAAAAACAATGAAAGAAAGAAAAACAATTTTTCATACAACCTTTTGTAATTATTTTTTGAAAATAAATGCAATTTCGAATTTCACAAGAACTCTGGCTCGATTTTCGATCGAGCGTAAACATTTCAGGGAATTCCAGGCACTTCAACTACTCTTGGCACAATACCTCCCACTCAATCATTATTCAGAAGTGCACAGAACGATAAGCGATCATGTATTTCCGCATATACGTATGTCGAGTTAACAGAACCCCAATCGCTCTTTCCCTCTCTCTATATACATTGTCGATGATTGCAATGCCACGAACAACAAAGCTTTCATTTAAATGTCGCAACACCCAAGAATATAGACGAATAAAAGAACTCCAAGTTCTCAAATCTAATCTCAATTATTTTATATATAAGTGGAAGTCTGTCTATCCTCATGAATTTATCGACGAACTGCTCGAATCCATTTTACTTATATTTCCCTTTGCAATGCTGCTCCTTCAAGGCACGCGTTCGCACGAATTTTCTACCTCGAAAGATTATTTTATTACATCGATATATATATATATATATATATATATATATATATATACGTTTTTTTCTATGACTTTTTACGTCTTCCATTTATTTTGCAAAGTTGAGAGGTCGTGAAAGGTACTGCGAAGACGCTGATCATAGATATGTATATATGCAAGTGCAAACGTATGACGTATATCCACGTTCGTATTGCATTGGTATAGGGCCTTGTAGGTTATGTCTTTACTACATAGGATAGCCCGGTAGCCTTGGCTATGGTTCGCGCTACACCGTAACATTCTACCGGGAATGGTATAGGGAACGAGCGAGGTACGTACTAGAAGCAACGGCAGGAGCAGCATCGCACTCGCTTATACAACATCCTATATCTATACCTATATCTATATGCACCTACTGTGTGCCACTGCTATAAGCTATCCTCAGGTTTTACTGCATATTGAAGCCATAACCCCGTTTATACGGGCCCTTTTAGTGGAGAACCTTCGGGTGAGAAAGTAAGGAGTGAGAGAGAGAAACGTTTCTCGAATTTTCCAACGTTGTGCAGTCTGCTCGGACGTGCGGCGCAATTTCCAAGGATAATGGGACTTGGTTTAATCACGAATGTTCGTGAAAGAACCGAGAAGACCAGCCGTTATAATGCTATTCGTCTATTCGTAAAATCCCTTCCGTCGCTTGTACGTGATGCACGTCGATATTCGTTAAACGAGAAACGAATCTAGAAAATAAATCCTTTCGCTTTTCCTTCCTTTCGACTTTTCATGATTTGATCGAATTATCCACATGGCATATTTACTGAAAAACGAAAAAAAAAACGTTCAGATGCGTTGGTTCATTCAGAGCAGATATTACAGAAAAATTTTATATTGCGTGACTTACCGACCGAGTACGATACACAAACACGGATCAGCTGTTGAAACTGCTCCCATGCTTTTGTTTACGAACACAGGATAACCTTTTCTAAAGATCAGATTCATTGAGATGCGAAGGTTATTACTGCATTGGAGGCAAACGTCTGCATGCAATTCACATACTTGCTGCGGTAAAGAGAATGTTTACCTTGTTCGTCCTTGGGAAGGGAAGAGTGAGGTTAGCCGGCCGGACGGTTCTTTCCGATTAACTCTCGTGCCTCGGTTGAATGATTATACCATTAAAACTCATCTTCTTGTGAAAGTGCTGCAAACGATCGTTATATACCGTTAAAAATAACTTTCAAACTATTTACCGACTAACTACAGTTTGAATCGTGCTGCCACCTTTCTACGCAATATTTAACGTCGATATGCACGAAACAAGTATTTCTCGATAACTGACCGAACGCTGTTTAACTCCGTTCAGCTTCGGAGAAAGAGAGGGCGCCACCGTCCAAACCATCTTGCGACGGTGGTGCCCTCCTGAATTGCCAGTCATTCCAAGATGGCCGCTTAGGATTGCCTCTGTCACTGATCTCCATTCACTTTTTCGTCGTCGGTTGCACCAGGTTTATTCGTCCCGTTGTCAGGATTGTAATTAATTTGACGTTTTTCTTTGATTAATTTCGTTATCACGGCTGAGCAAAATGTCGGGCGGAGCATTGTTCAGCAACAACGCGTCTCGCGGTTCGAGCAAATATCTAGTCGAGTTCAAAGCTGGTAAAATGATGATGAAGGGAAAAATGGTTTACCCGGACACGAGAAAAGGCCAGTTGTACGTTTATCAATCGGACGATTCGTTGATGCATTTTTGCTGGAAGGATCGCACCACCGGTGTTGTCGAAGATGTAAGTTCTCAGTTTTTCTAATTTTATCTTGACTTCGTGGTTTCCGATCCTCGCCTATCCACGTTATACTAGGCATGGCCATTTTCTATATTTGTCAGGCAAAGAGAAATTCCCATTGGGATTTCTGGTGAGAAATCAATAAACGTCGAGAAAACTCTTCATTAATTGGTCACTAAATGAAAAAAATATGTCGTATAGAATAAAAAAAATGTTTAAATAACGAATTCTATGAATAAGCGATAAGCTATTAAAATGTACATATGATTGAATTCAGTCAGTTTTCGGATTACATTCGATTTAATGAGCATTTCCCTTTCTCAGGATCTCATCATTTTCCCAGATGATTGTGAATTCAAGCACGTCCCGCAATGTGAAACAGGCCGGGTGTATCTGCTGCGCTTTAAGCTATCGAGCAGAAAGTTCTTTTTCTGGCTGCAGGTGAAAAATTTTTTTTTTTTCATTACTCATGATTATAAAAAAATATGACGTTCGACAATTAAAAATTTCGCCGTTTTACAGGACTTGAAAACTGATAAGGACAAAGAACACTGTCGGAAAATCAACGAGGTCTTAAACAATCCTCCCACACCCGGTTCTCAACGCAGTGGCGGCGCCAATCATGAGGGCGATTTGCAAAATCTTTTGAATAACATGTCCCAGCAGCAATTGATGCAATTATTCGGCGGTGTCAGTCAAATCGGTGGTCTAGGCAGTTTGTTAGGAACGATGAATCGTCCACATGGTACAAGAGCAAGCACGACTACGGCTTCGACACAAGTCACCACTACAGCTACAAGACCACCAGCTGCACAGACTCCTGCTCCAACGACAGTCACAGAAGCGCCAAAACCCGCAGGTTTGTGGAGATATTAAAAAAATTAATGTTAATTGTCTTCCACACTTTTTTTTTCTCATTCGCTCTTTCCATTCTAGGAACGCCAAAACCTTCGTCGGGCAGAACAGCGACACCTACGAATTTATTAGGAATCACATCGCCGACCAATACAATCCATCTTAGCGACTTGCAAAGCTTTCTCTCAGGAATTCCAGCGCCGGCAGGATCCGAACCCGTTGCTCAGGTAATGTCACGCTCGTGTTTCCATTAATAATCTATCTTGGGGATTTTTATCGATCAAGCATCGTGGTATGATCAAGTCTTGATTGAAAAACATACAAATATCAAAAATATCACGCACAATCCCAGGGTTATAAATTTTCTGAGGATAATGAAGAAAAATTCAATAACAAAGTGGTATATGATTGCGGTGAGTGAGCTTATCGGTAAATACACGCGAGCTTATCCCCAACTTCCTGCGTTACCCCTGTTGCATGCGCCGCGTGTTCGTTTCATTCTTTTTCCACCAGATAGTACAAATATGTACAATACACGCTTATCGCAAATAATGTTTATCCTTGTATCGAACCATTCGCGATAAGATTACATTCGTTTACTGTTATACGATCTTCGCCACTTCATCGTCGCATATTTTTAACCAGCCTGTGTTAACCTCCGTGTTTCCCTGTCATCTGTATCGCAACATCTTCGACTTGACAGCCGTAGTTACTCTGGGTGTTTAGAAAAAAAAAAACATAATCAACTTTTCATCTCGAGGATAGACCTGAAAACTTGTCATCGTCGTTAGATATCTTTATACAAAGACTCTCGTTAATTCGCAATATTTAATTAGTTACAAACCATCGTTGATGAGAGGTTATGTTTCCAGTAGCTAACCAATCTTGCGTTAATCCAACGCCCGGATCGAAATTCTAAATGATAGTTTCGAGTTAATGAACAAAAACATTGTAAAGATTTCAAGATTTTGGGTACACTCGTGCATTTCAGGTATAAATCAAAACGTGTATTATCGTAAATACACTTGACACAAGTTCTAACCTCGCCGCCATTTTTATCGAGCAACATAGCTACATAAGTACGTATCTCGACCGATAACTTTTCAAGTGCGCCATTCGCGTTACGCACGATTATTACAAATCACATAATAACAGAGAATTATCGCTTACGTTGATTCGCGTGACTTAATCAACTTTGATCGATACTCGACGTTTTTGTGAAGAAGCCTCTCGTATAAATCAAACACGGAAAAACCAAAGTTTTCGACAAAATAGGTTAGTGTCCGCCATCTATGAGAGAACCAGAGAACTAGTTAGTAAAAAAAAAATTACCAAGCACAATTGGACTGGCCCGGTGGATAATATTTTGTGACATATATAAAAGTAGAAGTAAAATTAAACGGACGTTATGATAATCGCGATAATCGTGAAATTATTTACAATGAACTTCACGTGGTTGACGGATAATCTGGCATTGCTGAGCAGCACCTGGGGTAGCGGAACGGGTTTTATTTGTTGTTCACGCCCGGCTACAGCGGAGCTTATTGTCCGGCAGAGGGGCGTAGCAAGAGAGCTGACCAATTTCATCCCATCGGCGATAACGGCTACGGAAAGTCTGGAACGTACAATGAGCAATCACTTACCGCCCGGGGACAGCCTGTGTACCACGCTATCGTCCCCTCAGTTCTCCGAGGCGCTATCAATGTTCTGGTCTGCTTTGCAGTCGGGTCAGGCGGGCCCAGTCATCCGTCAGTTCGGGCTTGGGCCTGACGCTGTCAACGCGGCGGCGAGCGGCAATCTCGAAGAGTTCGTCAGTGCGCTGGAGTCCGAGGCCAAGTCAGGAAGCCAAGCAACTGGTGGACAGCAACAGTCTCCGGCCAGCCAACCGTCGCAGCAGCAGACGGAGGAGGAGAAGAGCAAAAAGCAACCGCCGTCAGGTGGCGCGTCGGGCAAGAAGGACGACGACGACGAGGGCATGGCGCTCGATTAAGACGAGACAATCTCTGCCCTCTGGCGGCCAACGTCGGAAGCTACTCTTTTTTTCTCACCACACCTCGATCCATATAGATAGAGATATAAGTACTGTAATGTGTAATTCATAATTCGCGCGCTTTTTTGTTCTTTGTTTTTTTTTCTCTCGGAGACTAGACAGAGTCGAAACTCCATTCGGGATTTATTCCTACACATTTGTACATGAACGAATGAGTGTTCGAAACCGTTAATAAAATTTGTGAGAATATACCACACATTGGGAGGTCTACCATTTTTACCTTTTCCAAATTCCTGTTGTTTTTATAAACAATTTTTTTTTATGAGAAATCTTGGAAATTAAAAAAAATAATGTTGTCATTGCGACTGTTGCGAGAAGTTATCAATAATATACAGGAATTTTTTAATTACTGATAATACGGTAAATTTGTTATTTATTTTTTTACTAATACAAGCAAACTGACGCCATTATTTATTTATTCGTGTAAATCATTCTTCAATTAAAAAAATTTAACTGTAAATTAGATTGCAATGCATTTTCTTTTTCAATTATTTTTCATACGTGATAAACAAGCAAAGATAAAAAAACATGCTTGCTGGAATGATTTATATACGACGTTATCAACCGTGTCATATTTCAATGGCACGATTTAAAAAAATGCGTGGGAACCCACTGCACCAATCATCGTGCATTAACAGGTTATGGTAGCATTTGTTTTTATCGAAAAAGCGGGAAAGCGATTGAAGCGCCCGGCGAACTTGTGTACTACATTGTGCGCTCTTGGCCTTGAACTAGACACACACGTCTAGGCGTATGCGTCCCTGTCCTGTGGAAGGTACGTACCGTGCAGCGTGTGAAATACAAAGCGTCCGTTCCACCAACGTACCGAATATTGCGATCACTTTTACCCATGAAATTTTATTATTTTTACATAAGGTGAGTAATTAATTCACATTAAAAAAAGCTACGAAAGACGTAGAGGCTTCTCGATTCGCTTGACCTTGGCTCCTCATCACGTGATACTCGATTGATTATCTCCCAAAAGGATGAGAAAATCCGGGCAGGTTCGTGTCGTTCTGCGTCTCGGTGCGCGGGAATTTGCTCCGGCCAATCAGAGCGCATTGTTTACGACGCACAAACGCCTGATTGGTCGGTGAGGTTAATCGATATAGTACGACACATTGCCGCCAACGTTTACTCACCGATCCGTGCGTTTCTATGACAGACGCGTGAACGTCCTCAACATGGTCGTTACCCTCCCTAAGTGCGAAGACAAACTGGTTAATTTCCTGAGTTTTCATCGTTGAAAGAAGCCATCGTGATATTAGTGAAATATTCATACCTTACGGAACTGGGCCAGATGTTTACGTGGTCAATTCGCGGGAAGTTTCGATTGGTTATTTCGTGAATGATATCGTGCAGTAACGACGCGAGGTGTGAAAATCTTGGAAGTGTCTAGAACCCGCGAATATTTTATACATAAAACGTCATATTTATTAACAACGTATTATCATCGATATCCAGAATTTTTACAAAGTTCGAAGCATAAATTCAACATTTCTACTATATTCGAGTGTATCAACAATCTTAAACAAAAAAAAATGTGTTTACGTTCGAATTTCATTGAAAACAACAAGCGCCCCATAGTGATACGGCCCTGTTCCCCGCGCGCATGCGCAGTGCGTTCAGAATCGAACAAGTAGGGGTAGAGTGGAGAGAAGGGGGATTGCCCTCGCGAGTATGCTGACCGATGAAATCCTTCGCAAATTCCGCTAAAAAATTGTCACGGCGTATTCTCGGGAGTTTCGTGTTGTGGTACGGCCGCGCGTCTCCGTACGCTAGTGTTAAACAACAAAAAAACCGTTGCGTGCTATAGTACGAGATTATGGCGGTAACGAGTGCCGGTGTCATCAGTAAATAAACGCGGGTAATCGAGTTTATTTATTTTTCTAATGCTCATTGTTGTGACAGCGATGCCCGGGTGGCTGGCGAGCGCGAGAGAGAGAGAGAGAGAGAGCGAGCGAGCGTATACATTTGTGTATCCCTGTATGTGTCTATCTGTGTACGTGTCGTTGCGTGTGTGTACATCAGCCGTCGCGTTAGTATAGCCAACTGCTGCATGGGGGCACGTAATGTACGCCGAAGCCCATGTAAAATGGCAACCTTGACACTTGGCGATGTTGTTGGCGAGTGACGAAGTGCGTAAAATAAAAACATACGTTAGTCGATAATGACTTCTCATTGTCACCTGTGTGTGTGTGTGTGTCTTAACAGCCGTTATTGCGTGATTCTATAGTAACATACACCAAGCGATAACACTTTTTACCAAAAAGAAAAAAGAAGTGGGAGAGACAGTGTGTGTATACGACCGAGAGCGAGAGAGAGAGAGAGCGTACAGTGTGTTAATATAGTCTGACGACATTCGCGTCGACGCACATCGTGCGTATCGTTATAATCGTCGGTGGTAAAGAATCGCGAAGCATAAAAAAACGCGGGTGATATTTTCTTTCTACCTTTCGGCGTACCAAGCGTGTATAGTAACAACGAGCGAAAACAATCCCGTCGCGAAGAAGCGATTTTATTGTCTCGCTTCTATTTTTTTTGTTGTGTATGTGTGTGTGTGTGTGTTTTTTTTAAATGAGACTAATGTATCTCAATACGAAAACCGGGAAGGAGAATGTGTGTTGTACGGACCGGTTCGCGAATCAGACACGGGCACACACACACACACACACACACACACACACACACACACACACACACACACACACACACGTAGCATTATACGTGGATATGTGAGTGACTCTTGTCCCATTCGTACAGCAAACGAGTTTTTGGTCGTTATAACCCGTGACATTCTTTTAATATGTATATGTTTAATATTCACGATCGGGGTTCGATCTCGTTGAGGTTTTAGCGTCGGTAGCGTTACTCGAGGTTTGTGAATGTTTGTGAGAGTGTGGTGAATTTTAATATAGGTGCATATGTCAAATATATAAATTGTGTGGAACCCCCCCCCCCCCCCCCATTCGTGAAAGCACGAGGGCACTGCCATGGATACAAGCTCGCGCCGGATGCGCAATGACTAACCATGCAGTCCGTTGTGCGCGCACATATATATACACATATACACATAAGGTTAACATTCGTGTTTCTAGCTGCAAAAATATATGTATAGCTTTCTCGCAACGGTATATTCGTCCTACGGAATAGTCGTGCGCTATAGTGCAAGCTAAAAGCGAATTCACGATCGCGATTCGCGGCAATTTTCATAACCACGATTCACCTATCCGTCGGCGACGCGAACTGTTTTTTTTCCGACGGGTCGCGAAGCTTACGCTCTTTAACACACTCGTATATCGTGTTTATATATAAATATTTTGTTTTATTTAGTTCATTTAGCTTGTTTATTTTATTTATTTTGTTTATTTTGTTTATTTTATTTATTTTATTTATTTTGTTTATTTTGTTTATTTTGTTTATTTTATTTATTTTATTTATTTTATTTATTTTA
>JAPYZU010002358.1:0-13497 GCA_030523005.1 Tryphoninae sp. B BG-2022a | reverse complement strand
TTATTATGATATTATTATATTATTATATTATTATATTATTATATTATTATATTATGATATTATGATATTATGATATTATTATATTATTATATTATTATATTATGATATTATGATATTATTATATTATGATATTATTATATTATTATATTATGATATTATTATATTATGATATTATTATATTATGATATTATTATTTTATGATATTATTATTTTATTATATTATTATATTATTATATTATTATATTATGTAATATTATATTATTACATTATATATTATTATATTATTATATTATATATTATGTAATATTATATTATTACATTACATAATATATATCACTACATTATTATATAAAATATAACATATATAAATTCCAGTCTGCGAAGAAGCCACGAATGTAGGTCGCCCGGGACCACTCGATTCCAATTACAATAATTACCTTCGGTCATGGCTCTCACGCTGAGACCGAGTCGGTCGAGCGATAGAGATAGCAGGATAGGGCCATCTCAATGATAAAGAATAAGGAAGAGAGGGAGGGAGAGAAAGAGAAAGAGAGAGAGGTTGTCGAATGGTCCACACGTTGCTGGCAATTCGTAACTTCATTTCTGCGCCGAGCGCACGTCACTTTATCTCACTTATCCACCATTATTCGCATTCTACCGACACAAGTGGAGCCCTCGCGAAGCTTTTCACGTCTCGTTTAATTCGCATCGCGATTAATTCTTTCGCGGCATTGTACGATAAAAACTTTGTCAACAACGTAACGAAAAATAATCTTTCTCTTCCTTTCGAATAATTTGTAACAATTAATTATGATTAATTAAAATTAAGATTGTTCGAGAACCAAATTAATAACGAGTGCGATTTTTTAAAACAAAAATTTGAAACGTTTGTGATTTTTTTTTTGGAAAAAATATATAAAAAAAAATCTGAACAGTCGAAACGTTTGAAAATTTGTAATTGCAAAAATCGGTTTCGCGAGAGCGAGGAGGGTCGAAACTTTCGCAAAAATTGCAAATCGATTCTTAAAATCCTTTCGCGTGAATCATACGCGAGATATTCACGCTCGTCCTTTGTTCGTTCGTTCTCATCAGAACCCCGCGAGGAATTCAGACGCTTCGCCTAATGAACGGATCTCTCGATCTCTCGCTGCTGATTCGGCTCGAAACACGAGATGAGCTCCCAATCGTCGCGTCATTACGTTAGTCGTATAAATCTCGGGGCGATCCGACGTATTTGGTGGCCACGTGCGACTTCGTTCGCGAAAAAAAAATCGACTCATCGAAAACAACAAAAAAGTTCAACATGAAAATAAAAATTTTAATTCTTTTTTATTAAAAAAAATTAACGGACACTTTTAATTTTAATTAAACCAAAACATATTGTTCCCATTTAAATTGCAATAAAAAAAAGATCGTGATAGAATTAATAATAAAAATATTAATAATTAAATTAATATTAATAATAATTAATAATAAAAAATAAAATAAAAAATTATTTTTTATTAAAAACAAATATTAACGGATATTTTTTATTATAATTAAAGCAAAACAATTATTCGTATTTAAATTCCAATAAAACATAAAGATTGTAATAGAATTTTTAGATTATTATGATTATTATTATTGTTATGATTATATTTTTTTATTGCGTCCAGAGAGAAGTTTCTAGCCTGAGAAAGTCGACTTGTATCGCAATACGTATCGTTGAATTATGAGCGTCGGAGATGTCTAGGATTTATAATACTTCGATATATGGCACAGGGTTCTTTTTTTTTTGCTAATGATCCGAGTGAGGTAATTAATTATCAGGCGTTGCCACTTCGGGTACCAAATCTCGTCGTGCCATATTACACGTTGTCTCGTACACTCGATATTTTGCTAACGGAGCACGAGTTCGAGGCTCGTGTGCTGTTGTCGCCATTTTTTTTTTCATTATCGAAGGTTACATGGAACAAAGGAGGGATCGGAGCGTGCGAAACAAAGAACCGCAAAGTTTCTCGACACCGGCGCATGTAGGCTCGTAATATCGATGATCGGTGTTCGGAGTTCATTGGCATTGGTCAGTGTGATCGAGTGTAAATTTAATTGAAGCGATCGAAGGTAACGAGACAATTTTGTAAAATGGAAAAACAATCATGGTTTTTTTCCAGAAACGAACGTCGAATCATTTAAAAAAATTAATTTTCGAACATATTTCGAGGGAACAATTTTTGAAAAATACAGAATATAATATAATATAATATAATATAATATACTATAATAATATAATATAATATAGGTAATATAATATGGTACAATATAATATAATATATTATAATATAATACAACATAATCTAACATAAAAATATACAAGATGATATAATAATATAACAATATTTTCAAAATAAAAATTGTAATCAGTAATGAAAAATGAATTAATACTTTGTTTTAAAAAAGTCATTTCGAATAGAAAAAAGTAGCTTCAGCGCGGTAAAAATGGCTAATTTTTAACGAGCGAGATGAAAGTAAGGCTTGGAGAAATTTTGAATTAAGAGAGATGCGAGTCTCAAGAACGCAGCGGGGCACTTATTGTTAGAAAAGTTTTTTTTTCGGGTCTTAACGTGCTCAGATAATCCCATACAGGTGGGTGTTCCCGCCGAGTCCCGTGAAGTGCAGCAGTGAGTACATAAGGTCAAGTGGGCGGTCCAAGTGGTGCTGGTGTTCACTCCGCCACCCTCTTTTCACCCTCGATGTTGCATGGCGCCGGTTGCTTCGAGTGCCGACAGCGCGATTCAATGCTTGGCTCTAGACCCTTTCCGCATCGTTCCTTTTTTAGGTCATTCCAACACCCAATTCGAGACATCGAGGTGTTATATATATATAGACATACCCGAATCTGTTACACTTTAGGGGTGGTTGTCTGCGTCCATTGTATCAAAAACTACCCTCTGCCTGCTCGCTCCGATGTTTCTGGGTCAAGTGACTAGGAGATGGGTCTACAGCCTCGAAATAAACGGAATGGTCTCCGCTGGGATCGTAAAGAAAAGGAATAAAGAAATTGGGGTGACATTTTAGGGGTGTGTTTACAATCTTGGGGCGGGTGTCACACTTCATTCACGATTACTTCAAGCTCTTTGCACATGTGAGAGAAGAGGTTTACTAGAAGTTTCTGTGATGACGATTACCGACTGAGGTTACCGACCGAGCTAGATATGCGAATTCCCAAATTATCTTGTTGTTAGATGATAAAAGACTATTTTTTGATGATTGGTTTTGGTGATATAATTAGTGAGAAGCGCTTCATTTTTTGTAAATACCATTGGTTTGAAGTAGGAGAATGTATTTTACTTATCAATAAGGAAATAATTTGCAAATTTGCAATTTTGACCACTGTTGGTGTAAAATGACAGATGCATACTTTTCAACTCATGAAATATCGGGCTCCATTGCGAAAAGCAATAAACGTCAGAGTTACAGGAAATAGTTAACTACGTTATAAAGTTAAAGCCAGCACTTAAACAATGGAAACGTGACGAGGAAGTCGTGGAATCGTGGCGAAGCTTGCCGCCATACCGCACTTTCAGGGTTTTCCGCACTTAGCAAATTCAATGTATCGCCTATGTTCCTTCTCAGCCCAGGAAAATTCAATACGCCATCTCACGGCGCCTGGAACACCGTTTATGGCCACCGAAGCGCGTAAAACCTTCACAGTACGTGAAGTTGCAATAGGGTCATAAATTTAGGCGCCAGGCGTCTGGCAGACTGGTGTTCGTTCAGTTCCGCTACTTCCATCGGGTGGTTGGTAGTCCAGTGGAACTGATACTTACCGGTTACCTGCCAGTTAGTGCTGTTGTACACGCGAATGTGGAATAATCGTCGATCGCCATGAGTCTGGAAGGAGGAGTGTGAGAACTGTTGGGAGGAAGGTGTTGATGACCCCCAGGATCACTTTCTTTTACCTGGCGCCAGTTCGCTACTTTGCACTTTGATCTCACGATCTGAAGTTATCGTGATCGTCCGATGATACGCAGAATACCCTTGGCAATCCATCCCTGACGGTCTTAGTTCACCAGCCTGGAATACCGAATGCTGGAACTCTTCCGTCATTAAAAGGTCATCATCCTCCAAAAAATCTCCAAGGGTGTTCGAACTGTACGAAGGGCGAATAGGGGTCACCAACCCTCTTTCATCTTGAAAATTTAAAGGATCCACGGAATAGTGGCCCGGATAGTTAGGTGTCCTCATTTAAGGTAGGGCCCCAGGGAAGGGATGAGCTCCCATCTCTCTAGGAGTGGCAAGATCCCTAGTGACCTATAAAAATGGAACCAACGATCTTTTACTGGACACATCATCAGGCCTAGAGGCTTTGATCTTCTTAATCTTCAAAGCCTTGTAAGGTATCCTCTATCGATCCAAGCACATTGATCATTCTTATCCAAAAAAAACCATGAATCGTACTATCTTAATGGTTTGTTTTTTTACTAAAACGGTTCCCCTAGTGACAACCCAAATGTCCTCGACTCATTAATTCCTCTAACAACAAAACATCTGTCTTATTCCGTGGTTTCCTTCCGAATCAAATGGAATTCCGTCGTTGCAAGAATACCTACTCAAAGTGCTCCCTCGTTTCTCTCCACGTATGGAGTTCTCACAACACTTTCACCTTCACCGTTGGAAATTAATCCCGTCTCGGATTTCTATTATACCGGGACATTGTTCTCCAGTCGCGCAATTCGACTCCTTTACTCGGTGCATTCCACCCTTTTCAGGTTGGAAAACGTTTGTAGACATTCGCCCACTATACGACACACGTATGCCAGTGTGCGTTCCACCAGTGTTGGCAAGTATTACGCTGGCTTTGCAGGGAGCCCACGACTATAATCACCCTCTATCGTTCGCTTACTTTGCCATCTCGTCGTTCGCTGACTCCAAGTTCCTGGTTCGTTTTACTTCCTACATTTTGCTGCGGTGTCTGTATTGTTAGTCGTATTGAGCACATCACTTTGGATCGTCCCAAAGACATCAAGCCTTCCTTCTTACGTTTGGCGAATTCTTGGAACAACCTGATTCATCGAATTGCAAACAAATATATGCAAATCGTTATTGAACATGTTTTTTATCCAGTTAGTATCGATCCTGGTGCCAAAAAGAAGTGGTTCTAATTGGACTCGCGCAAGAATCCAACTTTATCGGTGGAGAGATTACCAGGGGTGCGGACCAGTCCGGCATTTCATAAATCTCCCTTTCATCCATTCTCAAGCTGATCCTCGTCCGGTTCGTCGACATTCCTGACTGTATTATACTATAACCCTCAACCCTCTCACTCCCCTTCTCATCTCTGCCTCTCTTTTCACCGGAGAAACGATCCTCTACTTCCCTCTCTCTCTCTTGGGTCCCGCGTTTGATGCTTTCGCACGAGTTTGCCCATCAGCAGGCTCTCATCTCATTTCGTACTCGAGGATATCTCAATTCTCGTCGAACGAGCCAGACAAAGAGATTGCACGAACGTGGGGAAGGGGTTGAGAGGGGATAACCACCCTGTAATTTGCATCGCGTTGCAACGATTTTTACGACATACCACACACCCAATTGCTCGATCGTTACCGAGAATCCTTTAACGAAACCTCCTTCTTCTCGAAATTCTCCAAAAAATCCTATGCAATTAATTTTCTTTTGCAATGAATTTCCTTTTGTAATTAATTTCGTTTTTCCATAATTTCCTTTTTTCAATTAACAATTATTTTGCATTAATTAAAAAATGTATGAAATAAATAATTCTCAATAATTAAAAATCATGAAAATTTATCATTTTTGTAATGTCATAAAATAATTAAAACGAACAATTTTCAATAATTAATGATTTTAAACAAAAAAACGATGTTCCTTGTGCACCTAAACGGTTCCTTCGTTTTGGCAGACGATTTACTTTTTGTTTTCAACTAGTCGTCCGCACATTTGTTCGAATGTATTGTTTCTCGTACTAGGGAACTTTTGCAATCCCATTATGCGCTTGGTTGCATTCCACGTTGTCTGCATTCGCGCATGCGCGAATGGTCACACGACGCTTATTGCACAATGTGCACCACAGGTGTATCAAATTTCTGGTTGAGATTTGAGAACCATCGAGGGATAACGAGAGCGAGTGAGACAGCAAGAAGAAAAAAGGACGAAAGAAGAAAAGGGCGGCTGGAGCAATGGCAGACGTTAACGTTTGGGACTCTGGAAGTGTGTTGTGTCTCGGTCTAGCCTGTGTGCCCATGGTACGCGCGAGCATGCCAGTGGAACACGATAAGTTTCACAGTCGTAAATGTCAAATATGCAAAGGCCCACTCCACCTCCGTTCGCTTATATGCTAATTTCGACGTGCTTGTTTCTAACGACTATTTTATTACTTTCATTAGGTTACGCGAGCCTCGACTGAGATTTAGCGATCCTACCTCCGGGGCGAAATTAAAAGAAAAAAATAAAAGACAAAACATATTTCGAGATAAAACAAAAACGAAAAAATATTTTGGCGAATTGATGTTGCAGCGGTCGTGAGAAAGTCTAACCTTAGCCGCGATAGGTTTCGATTTTTTGTTTTCAAAATTGTTTCTCATATTTAAAGTAATGTAAAAATTTTTTTGACTATTTTCGCAAAATATTTGGTTTGTATTTTTTATAATGGAAAAAAATTGATTAATTGAATTATTGTAAACATTTTTACTGATTTTTAATTATTTTTTTATAATCGAGGGATAATTAATGAATTTTTAATTAATAATTTCCTTGAAATCAGAGCTTATTTCTTAAGGAGTGAGGTCTAGTTGAAAACGCAAAAAAGGCCTTTTTCCGATTTTTTTTGCCAAACGATAACAAAAGTTCTTCCGTATAAAAGATATATATTTAGTGTAAACATTATAATATTTTTAAAGAAATATATTTAAAAATAAGCCGTTATATATCAATGCCTGAAAACGCTGAAAAGAAAACAGATTTTGTGGTGATCACTCCCGCACTGCAACGGATTATGTGAAGCCAACAAAACAGGGGGAGATCTTTAGTTAATGATATAATGCTCCGGTTGAACGAAGGGTTTTGAAAAATTTCCATTTTTCACAAAATGGCGGACGTTGAAAGTCAAAAATGTTGTATTGACCAAAATTTTACTTACATTTTTTACTATAAAAAAAAATAATTGTCCAAGAAAAAAATCCTTCGTTCATCCGGAGGATAACTATATATAGAAGAAGTGATATAAATTTCAACTCGATCGGTAAAGCCGTTCTCGAGTTACAGTGATCATCGACTTCGAAAACATGATTTCGAGAAAAACGAGTTTAAAGTTTTACCTACTTACTCTGTATGGCTCTAACACGGCTTCCTTCAAAGGTCTGTATTTTCGGCGAATAATGGTCCGATTTAAATGCAATTAGTCGGAAAATACTCGTAAGATATTGTACTTTTAGAAAACAAAAAAAATCGGTTTTATGAAAATTTCAACTAGACCTTCCCCGTTAAGATCGAATATGATAAAACTCTAGAACAAACGTTCGCTTAACCGCGATGAAATTGGATGAAACAGAATAAATTATAAAATCTCAGAGAGGAATAGTAAATTTATATTCCGCAAAGAATTTCCAAACTTTTCACATTAATACTATGATATAAAGGAAAAAAACAGTTTTCTCGCCTCTAAGAAACTCTCGGGCCTTTAACCAATCAACTGAGTGCTCGTCCGAACGGATCGCTAGAGCCCGAGTCCGTACACATCAGAAACCTGGCTGTGTTCAATTTATCCGTCTCTCTCCTTTCTCATTATTGCTTCGTTCATTTTGTCTCTCGAATAAAGAGGGGCGGGGGGGGGGGGGGGGGGCCCCTCTTTGGTTCGGCGGGGGTTGGTCCGCCAAAGCGGAAAAAAAACCCGCAACAAAAAAAAAGTTTCGCGATCTCATGGCTCGTCGTGCCGAGAAAAGAGACGTCTAGTCTAGTCCATTCCGTCTGTTTGTGGCTTTCGAGAGTCGAAGACTAACGAGAAAAATTCAACGACGAGACGACTCGACGATTTCGACGGACTTTATCGACGATCCGTATCGCAAGTAGCTTCGCCAGCAGACGGCAAGATAATTCTCCACTGTGTATAACCCAACCGCGAAGAGCTTTATAGCATGCGCGTCGCTCAGTTTTCTGTTGCAACATAATACGTTTCGTTTATATTACATTAGGAAAATTTACAGCAACGTTACGGCGCCATTCGTGCGCGTCATTTCTTTTTTTCGTTTCTGTTTGCTTTAATATCCGCCGGTTATAATAGCCAACGCGACACGCACGCCCTCTGCGCCACTGCCTCCACCTGAGTTTAACCGCGCGCGGCGCTAGTGTCGCCATTACCGCGACGCGGCCGTATTTCTCTCTTTGTCCCTATTTGGCAGCTTCGTTCGTGATTCTCAAGCTCGTCGAGACATAACTCATGCGGATTCGTACCATCGTCGCGCCTCTATTTCCTTTATATCGTTCTAGGCCGTACGTTTTAGCGCCTGGTTTATAGATATTTCGCGAAAGAGGTTATGTTGGCGACGGGAAACTTGGCGAGACACTCGAGGCGTCAGGAATCCTCGAGGTTTTCTTATTTTCATCCACAGCGCTAATAATTCATCGATTTATTCTTGGAAACGAACAATTCTAACCTCAAAATCAATTCTCGTCGTTTAAACGTCGAAAACACAGAAACCGAGTCAATTGGGAACATTTGAGGTAAGGAAATCTTGAACCTAACCAAAAAACGATCGTAACACATCGCCATATCGCTATTAAGGGGAGATGTACACCTAGACATTTGAAAAAAAAAAACATTTTATTTCGCATTTTCTTTAAGTTTTAGGTCTTAAGAATACCTGGGGAAAACGGCAAGGCATGGGCCTGGTATCGATGATTCCATGTAAGTTGACAAATTTTATCATTTATTCATTCCCAAATTTTCAAATGCGTTTTTCTCGAAACCACGTTTTTCAAATCGGTACCCAAAGTTTCTCGAAAACCAATGAACCGATTGCCTTGAAATTCATCGTGCTTATGCTATACACGATTTTCTAGTACGTGTCATAAGATTTTTTCTTTTCGTTCCTTAGTTTTTTTATAAACAAAATAATAACTAATTTTTTACCCAAAAATCATTATTTATGTTCAAATGTTCCCCATTTTGTCATAAATCGATATTTTCAAAATCGGTTATGACAAGTACTAGATTATAGTATCTAGTTTAATAATCTTTATGGTTTTTTTCAGATGATTTTTGAAAAAACGCCAGTAGGTAACCGCGTATGACATTTTCTTTACGAAGCTTCAAAGGACATGCGATATCTCAAAATATTTTCGATATTTTTTAATAATAAAAATTAAACATAAGTATTCTTGAATGTGTTTACTTTCATTTGGTTCAAACTATAATCCGAATTTTTAAATAGTTTTCCTACAAAAATAATCTCAAAAATAACTTTTTTTGGCCTCCTTGGTGTATATCTTCCCTTAAGGGGTTACCCCCCACTTGTAGCGCAAAAAAGGCCTTTTTCATGAATTTTTTAAAAGAAAACTACAAATCTTTTTTATTCGATCAATATGTCATCTTAAAGAACACATCTTGAAGAACTTTCAATAATTTTTGTATTGAAAAATATTACATTGTTTACTGGCAAATGGCCGTCAATGAAATAATATTTTTATATATACGGTTTATGGTGACCAACATTGCGGCGAAGTGGATCATCTGAAACAAAAATGCGAATGGATTTAGTCAAACATAAGTATAAACTAGTCTTTAATCGAAGGATTAAAAAAATATTCATTTTTCACAAAATGGCGGACAGTCAAAGTTAATGGTTCGATTTTAACGAAAAAAATCGAACAATTAAACACCACATTTTTATGTATTAAATAAGCCTACAGAATTTCAAGAAGATCGGTTCATTAGTGTTCGAGTAATCTTGGTCACCGACTTCAGAAATGCCATTTTGAGAAAAACGCGTTCAAGGTTTCAATTTCAATTTACACGAAGAAAATATTTTTTTTTGTCAACTTATATAGAGTCATCCATTCCAGGTCCATACAGAAGTTCTTCCGCCAACGATGCCCCTAAAAAAATGCAATAAAAAACAATCCATTTTTTCATTATCGCAAGTGGACGTGACCCCTTAACAATTTTTTTCACGTGATAATAACAATTACATTATTTTCCTGACAATTGTCTCGAATAAATTAATCATTTCACGACGCATATGGCACGAAACGTTTCTTGAATGGCTCATGGTGAAATTCATTCATAAATTTATACTTTCTCCGTTCCTTTGAAAACTGTCAGGTATGTTTAGACAGTTGTCAAAAATTCTCACCACTACTGTACCCAACTTATCACTAAGCCACAAGAGTATCAAGGACCGAGAGAGATAAAATAACAGAAAAAAGGGACGCATGGTGAATAGGGTGTGTGCACAGTCATGTGTCCTTCGATGGTATCGCATGTTTAAATACGTCCGGATTCTCTTTGTCTTCTTTCGTCCCTCTCCCTCGCTACCTCAGTACCGAACACATACATTCACGAGTGAGCACACACGCTCAACAAAAATATTCCATTTCTTTTTTTTCCCTTTCGCCCCCTGATGGTCATTCTCATCTTTCCTCTTACTCACTTCTATAACGCGGTGGGAGACATTGCCCGAGCGCCTTCTTCTTCCAGAGTGGCCAGGATCGCAATGGAGAGAGGGGCTCGCCACGCTCGTGGCGGTAAGGTATGCGAGGATCGTGAAGCCTCCGGTAAGAGAACGAGAGAACGAACAGGAACGAAATGAAGAGAATCGGACGAAGGGAGTGGAAAGGGGAAGGCAAAATGAGAAAAGACCAAAAGAAAAGCCGGGTGGCCGACACGCCATCCGTACGGCCTGAGAAATTTTGTAGGACCGCGCACGTCCTATTGGGGATGTTGAAGAAAATATCGAAAATGGACGAAGACGAGGGTTGAGTTGTAATAATGAAAATAGATATTGAATTCTCTGGAGGAATGATTATACTTGAAGAAATATTAATTTTTGTCGAGTGATCCAATTTTTATTGAATTTATAAAAGCGCCCCTTAAGGTTTTGTGTTTCTTAATTCTGAATGTTGTAAGGGTTGAAATAGGGGTGGAATATTGTTGGCCAGGGTAGAGGAATTAAGTAACAGCTTTTGGGAAGAGGAAGTTGAATGTATGAGAGTGTGTGTGCGTGTTGGTGTGTGTGAAGAATAACTGGTTGAGGTAGCCTGACCCTGACGACCCGACGAGTCCAAACAATCCGACGATCGGACCTCGAAATATCCTTAGCTCCTGGGAACACGTTTATGCGTGTCCGTTCGTCTGTCTGACTGCTACCGCTTGGCTGTGAGTCCATTTGTTAAGACCCTGGGCCTACTCACCGTATTATCATCGCGCCTTTGGCCTCTTCCGACGCTCTCTCTTCTCTTATTTTCTTAGTCATTCTCGATCTTCTTACCTTTCTTAGGGATCCCTTCGATAGTTTCTCTTCTTATGGTTATGACGGACGAGCCTTCGTGATACGCAATATAAGGTACATGGGGATTTTGCTACGAGAATGCTCGATTTAACATTTTTCGAGGTTATGAAGGAGAATTAAAGTGTGGATTCTTCAACATCGTACGACCAATCGGAATGAAATTTGGACCAGTTATTCTTGCCATAATGTTGCGTAGGTGGGATGAATTTTATCGCAATCGGTCGCGCCATGTTGAAGAAATTGCAAATCGCATTTTCGAGGTGGTGAATGCGTATGCGAATGTTAGACAGCGACGCCATTTTGTCATATACTGTCGCCATTCCGCGTTGCACTATGCATATGACGTCGAGCTTTTATACGCTTACAGATGGATGAATTGAGTTTTTTTGTCATGCCTCGTACAGAAACAATGACACCGGTCATTGACACGATACTTCCAATACTTTTTCCATACTACTCGCGTCATCGAATAAATTTACACTCGACGAGAATTAAAATTCGTGCTCAATCGGTTCTGCAAGTCACGTGACACGGATCCGACAATGCGAAAAGTTTTCCAATTAAAACCGTCGTAATATCGACGAACGCTTGAGTGTGCACGTCGTGTCTGAGAGCTCGCGTGTGTATTTGCCTCGTGTGTGACCGAGGTACTCGTCGCGTTTGTGCATTGTCGAGGAATGGGGACCACACGCAACTGAGAGACTGTACCGCGATCTTCACCCTGCAGAGACCCTTTTTTAATCCAGTGGTTCTCATTGGAGTCTCGTTAATAATTAACAATTACAAAATTGTTAAATCGAAATTAGTCGTGCTTTATTCAATCTTACAAAGTCATTTTTCAAGGTCAACTACACAGATTTTTCCAAAATGAACCAATGCAATAAAATTTGGACTCTGGGACAATTTTAAGGCGAATCGTATCAAGCTTCCCACGAATTCGAAAATTTTGAACATCTAGTCGAATTAATCGAATTTTCGCACGTCAAAAGAAATTCACGAGGGCGCGTACCTGAGGAAGGAGGTAACGTTTATTTCGTGCCTCACAACTCCCTGTGATTCACTGAGAACTTTGTTCTTGGTCACGCTCATTCGTAATCCTGCATGGAGCCAGAGGATCCGTCCAGGATATACCTGCAGAATCAGGACGAACAAGAAGAGAAAGAGAGAGAGAGAGAGAGAGAGAGGGAGAGAAGAGAACGAGAACTCGCGCAAGCAGAAAATGTTCATCATGAACGCGAGGATTTAAACGGTCCCCCCTCTCTTTTCATCCCCCCTCCCCCCATGCCCTTCTAGCAACCCGTGTGGACCAAGCGCGTGGATTTTGCGGTGTCGCCCCGGCGCTCTCGTGCCTGTCCAACTCGTCGGGCATTCAGCCTGAAATTAAACTCCCACTACCGTGAACCACGTGATGTGTGGCGAAGTGGAGGGGGTATTGACGGAGTGGAAAGAGTGGGGGGATCGGCGTTCTCTCACTCTTACGATCACTCGGTTTATACCTTCTTCGCAGCTTCTACATGCACGATGGATAAAGCGGGGCAATATGGCCCGGTTTGATTTTATTATTTGAATAATAGTAATAATAATATTAATAATATTTAATGAAAATAGTGTACCATATATAAATATGATATTGAATTATCATTAGTAATAATTCAATATCTTATTTAATCATAATAATTATTATTATTTAATTTTGTTTAATATTATATTATTATTATATACGATAATATATTATTTCTATTATTATTATATATAATATTATATAATTTAATATTATTTAAATATAATACAATTTAACAAAATAATGCAAATGACATAATTAAATATGGTATTTAATTATTATTAATGATAATAATAATCACATTTATATAATAAATATAGTTAAATAATACAAACAACATAATAAGAGAGAGGCAGTGGCATAAGGGGTAACGTTCCGGACTCCCAACTCAGGGGTCCCAGGTTCGAATCCCGCCGGCACCAATGGAATTTTTCTATG
>JAPYZU010002357.1:0-13498 GCA_030523005.1 Tryphoninae sp. B BG-2022a | reverse complement strand
GCTTGAATCGGTGCATTTATAAACAATTATCTCATTTCTCCAATGATAAGCTGAATCTGCAAAATTTTTTTCAAAATTAAAAAAAAATACGACTCTCATGCCCTTTGTGCCATAATTCTCTATATGCCCTCCAATTTTTAATGCACTCGCTTGTTCAGTGCCGAAGAAATTAGGGATCGCGTTTTCGAAGCGCTCGTCGGCAGTTACACTGCCTCTTAACGACTCGATAGACTCGGTATCATATCAATTATTTATAAGAAAATGAGTGTCTTTTATTTTGCTTTTCGTTTTAGGTCCATAATTCATTTGGCCAAATACGACCGGAGCGAGCAACGAGAAGCAAGACTGGAACCCGTTAGACGTATTGATTAACAAAGTTTTTGAAAGTATTGTACGTAATTTCAAAAATCATAAATGGTTAAGAGAACGTGCAGTATATTAGCAGCAAAAAAAACACCAATGTTAATTATATAAACTTCACGATTCAAAACATAATACCATGAGAAACTAAAACTTACAAGTCAATTGTTACTTTTATTAATCAACAAGAAAGTTTTTAATTATCCAACTAAATTCTTAAATTCGCTTAATTTGTTAGGCATGCTGTCGTATGTTGTAACGTTAGATATTCACTTGCCTATCATAATTTTATGAAACATCGAATCACCACGATTTTACAACGGTACCAGGTTTTCAGAGAAAAATATGATGAACTATATCAGCGAGACTACAATTTTAAATGGAAACTTTAAAGAAGATGTACTGTTATCACGTATCACAATGATACCGATTACAGTGATATTATGCCGCTCGATTTTCAACGCACAGGGACAGTTACTGCAAGTGTGTGGATTAAATTTCAAAAATTCATGCATAGGAAAATCTTTAGATTTCTTCGGGTACGCACCAGCCGGAAAAACAAAAAATATTGTGCATACAAAAATACTCGATTAAACATAATTGAAAAAAAATAAACTTCTTTCATTGACATTCACTGTAAACAGAGTTATTACGTAAACACGGCGTTATGCGATAGGACCAAGTTCAAATGATTAAGTGGAGAATATTTTCCTTGTAATTACCATTGGACGCAGTGGGACGAGTTTGCGACAGGAATAAAGACACGCGAATATTATTGGGCGAACAATCGTGGGATACGTGCGACAAGTCCGCATAGACCGCATGAAAGAGGGAGACCGAGTTTCAAGCCGGTTGAAGAATTTTCCTCTTGGACGAGACGAATCAGTTTAGAGTTATAAACGGAGACGAGAGAAAGAAAAATACGTGAGGAGGAGAGATATGCGAGACAGGCGGAAAAGAATACATCGAGAGAGCTCGTTTCAACGTATGCAGAGACCTCGAGCGATGAACACTATGAGATATCGACGAGATGCGATCAAAGTATGTATTACAATACGAGAATATATGAAACGGCGGCTTTGATAATTTTGCAGACCATAAGAAAGCCGCGTAACCGATTTCCCGAATTTTTATTTACACATTTTTCGTTTATAATAAAGCGATTTTAATGGATTTAATATTTTAAGAACGTTTATTGATCAATATTGCTAACGATACGTTAGAAATGAATTTTTTTCCAACGTAAATGGAAGAACATTTATAGGTATAATTCCATCTATAAAAAAAAATGATCTTGGAAAATTGATTGGTCGAAACGACAACACACACGCATAAATTTAAATTGTAAGACAACGAATTGATAAAAAAAGATAGATATTAGACAAAAAAGATAAAAATCGCGAGTGGTGTCACACGATTTGTCTCGAAAATTGGTATACCTACCGTCGTAGATATTGTGAATCTCGATTTTGGAATAATGAACAGAAAAAAGTATCCTCAAATATTCGTTATCTAGCTTGCCACTTTTCATTTATTTATTCAATAAAAGCCGTAAATTAATTGTAAACAAATAATAATAATGTCTACAAAAAATAGTTCAATATCACGTGTGGTCCGACATGTGCGATAGTTTTCAAGGATACGCTAATGTTACTATTTTGAGACAACGTTGGGTTCTCGCCGGTCGATTTTCTATAAATATACGAGCCCTCAACAGCCCTCAGCATGCGACCTTTTTCATATAGTAATACGCATGCGGTTGTACACGAGTGAGCAGTCGCATAGACCGAGATATCGATTCACACTAGATTAATAATGCAATGGGCTCAGCGTTGCGAGGCAAGAGAAGAGACTCTCCGTCTCTCTAATTCTCTGGAACGTATAGTGTTCTATAGCAAACTGTACGAGATCAATGACATTTATACGACCCGTGTCACTTTACGATGAGCCATAATCATAATTTTGGTATGCTCTCGAACGGTAAGTAGCAACAAGCTTTCGCAAGACAAAATTTTTTATCTTGATAAATATTCGTATATGTGTGTTTCCTTTCTGCATCCTTTAGTTGGACGTTACTCCAATCGGTTTCATTATTCTTTGTACGAAACTAGTTCATATCGACGGTGCGCATGCACCAAGTTTCGTAATTATCTGTCACGGAAGAAACTGTGTAGAGTCATGTGTGCGAAGCGGATAAGTGTACGCATATGAAATATCTCAGAAACAATTTATAACTAAAGCGCCGCACCTCCCATATTCCGTGTCCCGTGCGACGTCCTGCCAAGAGGTCGATTTTTAGTAGCCCCTAACACGCCCTTTTCTTTTAGCAGGTAAGTGATTTTTTTTGCTCAAATTGTTACAATATTTTACTATTTGTGGCGTCCAATCTTTTGTAGACTTGTGCCCATTTTGGACGTTTCATATTTATCATCGAATACTACGTAGTATTCTGCAATTTGACAAGTAAAAACTTTTCAATTTTTTATATGACGCAGTCCCGAACTATTTTGATGAATTCCCGTTTTGATGGGTTGGAGATAAGTGTGCGCACATACTTGTCGTGGAAGTGTGTGTATGTGCACGCTTACCCTGTTTCAGAAACTTCGTATTAATACTGCAATATTTTGTTTCAGGATCGAAAGATACAATATTAATGCCGTCAATGTTCGTTACAATTCATCTTATTGAAGTTTATTATTGTTTTCAAATTGTTTTTTATTAGTACCTTTAAAACATCCAATAATAATAAACAAGAATTTGTCATTTTCCTATGTCTGGTTATACTTATTTAATAGGTCAAACTCTTGTCATTTTGTGTTGCGCACCCTTACCCACACTGCTGCGCACACCTACCCCTATATTGGGGTAAGTGTACGCATTTCGGACCGTGTTTGTTTCGGTCAATTTTTGAGAATTCGTGCCATTGACGAATATTATTTCTATCGTCAAGTTATTGCTTAATGACCATGCTAACATATTACCGTCGTTTTATTGCATTAAACTTGGAATTTTCGATTTTATAGCATTTCGAAGCTTAAGTGCGCACACTTGCCCTACATGACTCTAAGGAATCTGTTAAGAGCCCGCAAGTTTAGTCCAGTCGGAATAGACATGAGATCTATTCTAAGAGCCCAGCGCTTAGCCATTTTTTCCTAAGTAATATGGAGCCCCACGAATATGCCCTCAATTTATCCCCGACAGAACCCGTGTTTTGCAGCCAGGAAAATTATTTAAACAAATAAAAATCGGTTACTTCGAATTTTCTTGGTTGGAAACGGTTTTTTTTTTAATTTATAATAAAAGTTCTGCGTTACCATGCCCTCTACAACATCAGTTCTATGGAAAAATTACGTAAGAGTGTTAGTTTAACAGTAAATTACAATTCTTTCGGTTTCACGTTTGCAACAATTCACCATATTATAATAAACATTTTGATTTTTAAAGTAGTTTATCATGTGGATAACGCCACTCCCAAGAGAGTGACGTAAAGTTTATCGACGTGCGTCGTAAACTTTAGCAATAATTCTCGACCTACGAAAAAAGGGCTCGCCTTTCCCGTCTTTCCCAGAAGGCACACGGCGACGAAAGAAATTCAAGTGGTTCGATTCACCAAGTATTTTGAGGAATCGATCGACTAGAATAAAATCGTCAATAAAAATGGTCGTTTTCGGACGATTAAAAATTTTTACTTATAAATAAATAGGAATGACTCCTTAATCCGTTGACGTAAGTAGACAATTTTTCAGGGATCGTATGCATATTTGCGAGACGTGCAATTAATAAAAAAAAAGTCTCGATATCTCAATTAAAAACAAAGATATGGATATTTTTACGTTTAGTCAATTTAACATTATTCTAAACAATATTTTTGCAAAAGTCAAGTCTTACAGCTTTTTCCGCGCTTTTCTACACAGTATCCAATTGGATGCAAACTCTCCCGAGCGTTAATTTTGTTGCAGTGGCCGGAGTCATTTTAATCGGCCGCGCGCGGATCTGCACCCGCCGTCGTCGCCGCGGTCTGGCGGCGTGGTGGGGGTCGCGCTCCTGGCTCCGTGTCTTGTCTCGAGCGCTTACTTAACAATTTGTATAACTTACTTAAAAATTGACGTAGAAGAATTTTTTTTTAATCAATGTATTTTTTCGCCTCGACTTGAATATGCTATTGAAATTGAAGAATCTTCAGTATTGTTGCACGTCTCGGCTCTACGTTAATAGCAATACATAAATATCTCCAGGATGAATTGCCTAAGGGTTGCCAGACGGTATTTCAAGGTAAATGGGATCATTACCAACAAAAGTTGCAAATAAACATTAGGGATATTGTTAATAACTTTCAAAATATACATTTTTTAAATCGGTCCAATAGAGCGCGCGGGGAGGCGTTGAAGCCGCCCACCCGCACCCTAGCCGTAGATATAGCATAGATTAGGCCGTTACATTTGGGTTTGTAAAATTCAGAGCAGTCAATTATTGCAGCTTGTATTTTTCTGCAGTCATTTTTTTTCTCGGGCATCGACTCCTCTGAATTTAGATTGGTAGTGGATGACTTCAACGCTTTTTGGCACGCTGGGCAAAATTCAGAGCAACTAATGACCGCGAACAAAAAATTACTGCGTACTAATACAATCAATAAAATTGACTGCTCTAAATTTTGCAAACCCAAATGTAACAAATGTAACCTCTAATGTATGCTATATCTACGGCTAGGGTGAGGGTGGGCGGCTTCAACCCTTCATGGCGTGCTCTGATTCCACCGATTTAAAAAATGTACATCTCGTAAATTCTTAACAATATCCCTAATGTTTATTTGCAATTTCTGTTTGTAATAAGCCCATCTACCTTGAAGGACCTGGCACCCCTTGCGCAATTCACCCTGTATAGACTCGTATATACAAGATACTCTATAACGTACATGAAGTTGTTATTCTCACTGCAAAGCGTCAAGTTAAGAATGCTACATCGTACTTATAGGTACAAGGTCCACAATTATTTTCAGTCAAACGGAATATGAGACACGGCGGAAGGATCCTCGCCGTGTCCATACACGTGAGATTCCACTCTGATTCACTTGTATCACAGGATCCCTGGCTCACGCGATCTGAGAGACACGAGGTCTATAAAAATCCAACTGTTATCGTTACGCATTTCGCTTCCAGTCGAGAACATTATCTCGTAATTTGTTGCAGTAATTTGGAATACATTCACTCTTGGCAAAGTTCTAGAGACAACTCTTTCGACGTGAGTATTATGTCAAATTTATGTTGGACTAATTTATCCATCGTTAAATTTTACTTATGCGACTCAACTGTAAACATTGGAAAATAAAATTTTGAATGACCTCGCCCTCTTCACTATATTAATATAAATGAGGGAGTAACAGTTGGAAGAAAGATGAAAGTTTGACCTCATAGAGGTGCCTGCGTATTTTTACTTTGTGCCTTTGCGTGAAAAGGGGTAGGTGCAGAGATTTCATAGCGGACCGCTCGATCCGCGAGGTAAGAAGTTGTGATCTGTTCGGTAAACCGAACGTTATTACGAATGGGCCGATAATATATAGGCATTTGCTCTTATCCAATGTCGATAGATTTTCGACTGTTGAGTCATGTTTAAAGCCAAATGCTAGGCGCTCTCGATGTCTTCTATTATAAACGTAATTTTAATCAAATGTTGTGGTTTTATTAAACTACTTGCGGCGTTTTATCGCAATCACGAATTCTGAATTCTCGGTTAATTTTTTAGTTCAATTTTCGAGTCTCATTACCCGGTATAATTGGTATCATCATTGTAAACCCCTCCCCTCCCGTCATCGAGATCGTTTAAGGGTAACTTTTTTGGGAAAACCGAAAATCATACGGAGGATTAAGTATATTATTCCATTGAAAACGTGAAACTACAAGGACCTACAAAATACCAAACACGTTCGACTTTTATCAGTTCCATTCGAGTGTTAACAATTTTCCATTAAAAACAAAAAAAAACAAAACAATTTAGTAGTTTGATCAAGGTGCATTTTTTTCATCGTCCAGGACTAATATTATTGAGTTCAAATAAAATAGATAACCGTCGTTGCATGCAAAATCCAGAATCTTTGATAAAAAAAATGTGACAATAGGGTGTAACCACAAATGGGAAGTCATTAGCTCAGAGTCGGATTCACAATACGTTCTGCTGCAAAAGAAATATTCATTTCCAGTTTTTGCATGGTGATGTAAAGGTGGCAGCTGCGTCATTTTCACCACATCACCATGTGAACCATCGTGTTAACACCATCATTTTGTATCAGCCATTTGTTTTAGAATCTCCCTCGTATTAAATTCCCGGGACACACCAAAACGATTCATACACGCATGAAATTTACAGGCGTGTGCAAGTGTAGTGTAGGTATGCATTAACGAAAGGAGACGAAGGGAGTAGGGAGTGACAAAGAGTATAGAGCGTGAAGAAGAATCGCGGTGAAAAACACGCGTGTACGATGGCATTCGCACGTACATTTTCCACCGCGATATTGATCACGAGGATCTCCAGTGCCGTTTCTGCAATCGAAATGCACCTTTGTGTGGAAGTGTACATCAGTACGAACTGGATAATTTTTTGTTTTTGTTGTTGTTGTTGTTGTTATTTTCCCTTCTTTTTTTTCAAATAAAAAAATAACCATAAAATTATTATTATACATACTATACTGTGCGCGCTCTCGTTTTGCAAGACCCTGGATGATTCTCCTCTTTATATATCGCCTCATGAATATTTCATGTACGTGGAGCATTGCGTGTATCATAGATATCGAAATATATAGAATTTATAAACCCGGTAACTCGGAGGGATTAAATGCTCTTGTCCGTCGAAAAAATGGTAAAATTGCATGTACGCATGTGTATATATATATATATATATATATATATATATATATATATTCTATATCGAGTATATTATTCCTTATGGGTCGTACGATTGCACCAATATCGATAACGGCGTCGCGACTTAATCATGATGTTAGGCCAGTATTCGTTTCGCTTCATAATATGAATACTCGCAACATCGGGGTTTATCATTTTTTTCCTCGTGTCGGAATCTTGAACCGGGAGCCCAATACTTGCTCGAATTGCTCGGTTCCCATGTACAAAAAAGTAAAAATAATTAAACGAATAAAAAAAAATAGGTATGTAAAATGAATATTAATAAGTTCAATCACAAATGTATCGAGCATATTTTCCAGAATTGAAGATAGGATTGATTGTAACTCATACTTTAAAAGAATAATTTGAAATCATTTTTTAAAAATGCTTCTAACTAGAAGATAAGGAAATATTTAGTCGACTTTCACGGTTTCGCGTAGTTTATTACAGAAATTTACGTTAATGATATAATGAGTTGTATATTCGTTTACTTACGCTCACACTTGCATTGCTTTTGGCTCTTGACAGATTGAGTATGCTAAATTCATCGGTTCTCGTCGAGAGTTAAGGTCGAGACAATATTATTGTGGGAATTATATTGTTTGCTATGACAATAATATTCATCGAGTTGCATATGAACGTTTTATTCAATTCAAACGGCCACACGATCCAAAGGATCCTGTTCAAGTTTAACCCGGCGTGTGCACACTATATTTGTAAGTGCACGCTGTGTATACTGGACCTCTTAGGGAACAGTGGAGTTTATAAAGTTTTCTAGGCTTCCAAAACATCTGAAAACATTCTGAGTTACTTATTGAAATGTCTATTACATGGTTCAGCCGCTACCAAATCCAAAAGTTTAAAACCGTTCTTAATAAAAATTAAACAGTGGTCTAAAAAGCGCAAAAAATGGAGATTTCTTAAAAAATTCATAATTCTACGATAAGCAGACATAAAAAAATCGGTTCTAGGCTTTCGTAGCTTAGACCATTAGCTTTCAAAAGAATATCATAATTTTTTCCGTGGGTATCAAAAAGATGAATTATTTTATCACCTGAAAGTGGGAATATTTTACGGATTCATGCATATCATAATAAGCGAAAAGGTAATTCTTCGGCATAAAATGATTTTTTATTACTTGAAATACAAATAGACTAATATATTAATGATAATCGAAGAAAAAAATAAATTATTGTACGCAATTGTTGCAAAAATGTGTACGGTAGTCCTTGCAAACCGGCGTTTCGAACAAGCCACAACAGTACAGTGTTTTTTTTTTTAATTATCTTTCCAGCTGCAAACAGAACACCTTTTGCGTGTTTCTAGATTCCCCGTCGTAAAGAGACCGCGTTCATTTACTCCGAGAATGTGGCCAATCAGATTTATAATACTTCGATGTAAAAGGTACTTATATACTTGTACACGAGTCTCTAAATGCGGCTTCAGCATACCGTGAACCAATTCTTTAGTAAAAGCGCGACGATTCAAGATGGGGCTGGCTTCTCGCAAATTATATATAATTGCGTCTCAAAAAAGAAGTGCATAGGCTATCGTTTGGTGATTCGGCTTGTTGTAGAATTTTTACAAATCTCAGCAAACGTGTCCGTTCCACCTTTTGTGACGTTGTAAAAGGCTACGACTTCTGGCTTGCCGATATTTTTGTCCATTCGGTCGGCTGTGTGCAAGCTGGATAATAGCAAAACAATAGGTTACTATATTTGGGATCCCACAATTATTTCAGTAAAAAGCATGGACTAAATAAAATACACACGAAGCGAGAAAGCAAGAAAGTGAAAAAGGCAAAAAAATGTTGCAAAACTTTATTTTTTACAAAAAGTATGGAAAACTAACGGTCTGATAAGTCAATAATATATAAAAAAATTTTGCAAAAAAGTTCTACTTAATACCATTCGCTTACCTTCGAAAATACTGATGCGGCGTGTACATATACTGACTCTTTAGTCCCCATGACTACCAAGATTTTTGAGAGGAAGTAGTCGAAGCCCGTTCTCTATTCATAAGAGAGAAATTTGAGATTGAAATTTTGACCGTTCTTTTAAACACCCAGTATACACACGCCGGGTTAAGAATCCGAAAAGTAATTATTAAAGAAGTTTGTATCGATATTTGATTCATTTCTAATAAAACGAAAGTTTCAAACAGTTCTAATGGTTCACGTTTAAATTGTAAATATTGTGTTAAAAATACATTTATTATTATTATTGCTATTATTATTATCTCATCTATTAATAAATCATCAATATAATGAAATTTAGGAGTGTATATTTTTTAAATGCATGTGAACAAGGTTCCGCCGATCCTTTTTAATACATTTTGTTGTACTCAAAAAATAACAATAAAACTTCAATGAAATGTGTATGCAATAATTTTCGTATAATTCAAATCATTTCAACGCTTCTCAACTTTCAAGCTTTATCGCATTAAATGATCAAAATAATTTGTCTATTTTCTAATATCCATTCAAGATTGTTCACCTTAAAATGGCGATTTTCTTCATAAAGTGGAGCATCATTATTTACGGCAGTCCTTTCAATGTCGATAATTGCACCGAGAGAGGTGACGTGAAAGAAAATGTCTTTATGAATCGTTATGTGTTATCGTCTTAGAGCGCGGGCGGGGCGGGGCAGGGGGGGGGGGAATATCGAATTTTCTCTTTTTCGTCATCATTCCCGAGAATATAAAAGCATGGGAGGAAGGATCCAGGCCGAGCAAGGCACGTTCTATATATGTGTACACATCTGTGTGCGTGTGTGTATACGCGTCCGGTGGACGGGGGGAATTGCACCCTTTGCAGCCGTTATCTCCTTGTTCTCTATACTTTCTAAACCGCAGCAACGCCCAGATTCGATCGATCCTCGTCTCCTCTCGGGTAATTTTTTCTATGTAACTATGTTTGTATATATATATATATATATATATATATATATATATATATATATTTATATTACATATATATATATATATATATACAAACATATATATATATATGTAATATAAATTCCGTGATCCTACAATGAACATTGCTTTTTTCACTCATTTACGTCCGAGTGCGTCCTCTCAAGATATTTTTCGCGCCCGTACTCCCTTTAATTTCCCTTGTCCTATAGATAATACACTCGGAGAAATTGAACGAGCACCACGAATTTAATCGCAGTGTATTTTATTTGAACGAGAGTATATTGGTATTTAATTCGTTCACCTCTCTTTGAACATAATTTATTGAAAAGAATAAAAAAATCTTATTCGCAGGTCGATAACGGATAGGTACCTACCTATTTTTTTGGTCAAATGATTTGTCGTTTTATGAACGATTTATGTAAACCGTTTAAATGCACATTAAACCTGATTTACATGAGTTCTTTTCCATTTATTTGTAATAGGTTTAAATTCGCCGAACAATTTTCTCACTTCGGGTAACAAAAGATTGGTTTTTATCCCAAGTAGTTCCCCTCGCGCTTAACGCACCACAAACTCGAATCGTCGGCGCCACAACAAGGGAAACAATATTTTTCCATCATACAAACTCCTATCTTAAGTCTCGCAATAGCTAAAAAGCGATGAAAAAATGAATATAATATAAAGAATCGTTTTTGCGAGTGGAGTTTGTAACCTCGTTGCTTGAGCCACGAAACTGTCGGAAATATAAACTCCTTGTGGCATCTATGTATATCTATAGGAGGCTTACCAGAGCGCGACTCTGGCAAGACGTTGGTACAAAGAGAGATGCGATATAGAAGGAAAATCTCCGGGGCACACTACAGCAACACATACAGAGTTATTTAGACAGATAGCGGAAATGAATCGTCCTGAATCTCTCTACCTCTTTCTCTCAGTTCTCTTGCACTCTGCATCCCTCGCTCATTCTCGTTCCATGTAAGTTCTAAAACTCCTTGAAACTAAGGGATGCTGTACACATAGGCACATGTACAAGATACATTAGATTCGAGAGTATCCCAGCCCCTCCCCACCTCGGCAATCGTTGTTTCGCGCACGCTCTCTCATTCTCTCGTATCATCTCAAGGGAAAAAGGATGCCTCGTAACGCTTAACTCGTGAGTCACGTCCAAGTTTTCTCCAGCGAGCAATCACTCTTATCCATGGCCCTTTTTCTTTTCTCGCTTCGGTTTTCCTCTCGCTACTCCCTTGTGCGGAGAAAGAAACAGCAGAGGGAAAGTAAATCGTGTGTGCGTTCGATTAGACTCGACGGAAGACAAATAATCTTCCGGGAGGAAAAAAGACAAATTAAGCGGATTTGGGGTGAGGCGGGGTCGAAGGTAAGGACGAAAATCTGAGGATGTTCCTGACGAGCCCTCGAACAGACAACGCAGACTTTTCATTCGGTTTGAGGTTGGATTTGCAAACACTACCCTTGATGAGACATGGATCCCGATGTGTGCAGATTCATTTTTAAACGAACAAATGGACGCAACTGCTTTAAAATGCCAGTTGTTTGACGTTTTTCACTGCGGTATAAGATACAAAACTAAACATAAGAATTTTCGTACTTTGCGGAAGATATTTTTAATCATTAATTTTTTTTTAAATATTTTTATATATTCTCAAAATACGAATAAATAAACTGTCGATCAAAAAATATTATAATAAATTTATACCTTTTTCGTATTTTATTTTGTCGAGTCCATAAAAATGTGTTTGAAAATCGCGCCTCTCAACTATAATAGGTGCTCCTTTTAAGAAAGGAATATTCAACGCGCTTTGCATCCTTGTACCTACACACGCACATAATAATTTGATATTCAAAGCAAATTACTAGCGGAAAGAAAATTAATGTCGAGAGGTCCACCCGGGCGCGGCTTATCAATCGTGAGTTGTATCCTCCTGGCTGTTTCGCGAGTGGTTGCACGCGGACATCCGGACCACGAGGGTGAATGGACGGGAAAGGAATGGGAGACCGAGCGGGGCGAGTGAAACAGGGCAACGAACGAGGAGGACGGCAACGGCGAGGAGGAGCAGTAGGCGTTTTAAGCAACGCGAAACTCGGAACGAGTAGGTACACGGAGAGAACTACCAAACGAGAGTGAGCACGAGCTCCGCGTGCAAAGAACATGAGTGGGAGCGAGATGACGGCTCGAGTCGGGTACTTGGCAAAGGAGTCGCTCGATAAACCGACGTTGCCCTTGGCAATGCAAAGTAATAATGGTCTCTCTATGTACCTTTGACAAGCTACCGTACTACGCCGTATTATAGTATTTATAATCGACAACTATATATATATATACATATAGAGAGAGAAAGTATAGGTATAATTATGTATATGCACTTATATATCACAGGTACTCGACAGAAACGTCGGAATTTACGAGTAGGATTCTCAACTCGTTGTGTTACCATGACGGACAGAACATTTTTGACCAACGGTATTTTTATTTACTCCTTTTGTTTCCCGATTTCAAGGTTGCATAGCGACTGTTAATACGTTTAGCTATTTTTATTCGTTTTTTTTGCTTTTACCAATTTTTTGTAAATGCATACGAACTTTATATTTATATACCTATGCCTACCTATTGATTTAAATTTGATGTTTTTTTCTTCCCCAATTTCCAAGATGAAATTCGAAGAAAATGAAATTCTCAAAGTTGTTTGCTCCATTTTGAGTTACGTCAATTTGTAACGAGGTATTTTTTATCTGCCACACTTAAACTTCTCTTAACTTAAATTTTGAGTCTTATAATTGGGATCGAAAACAGTGCTTTTTGTAAGGCATAGTCGCACTACCTTTCGGCTTTCACAGCTTTTTTTTGTCAGCCATGTTGTATTTTGCGGCGGCCATTGAGAATGGTGGGCCAATTGAAGAAGTCTTCTATGATATGGGTCTTTGAACCGCGCATTAACGTATTCAGCCTCTCAGGCCTAATTGAAATCGGTCGACGCATCGGGCCGTAGGTAATCGTAGAACAAACGGACAGCCATCAGGCAGAGCCGAACGAGTTTAGATAGGACCTCACTCACTTCAGCAATTAAGTATAACGCGATTTCACAGTGACATGAAGCTGCCGAATTAAATGAGTGCCATAAAGCTCGGCTTGATAGCTTTTTTAACAATAATTGTAGTCACTAATAGAAAACCATAGCTACATGTATACATATATTCTGAGAAAAACAAATAGTATGTTTCTTAGAAAAACTGAAGCAATTTTTTCTTCAATTTCAAAAAATTATATATATATATATATATATATATATATATATATATATATATATATA
>JAPYZU010002356.1:0-13503 GCA_030523005.1 Tryphoninae sp. B BG-2022a | reverse complement strand
CCAACCGATCAGGTTGATGAAACTATACGGCCAACCGATCAGGTTGATGACTCAATATACAGCCAACCGACAAGGTTGATAAAACTAAACACGAGACTGCAATGACGCGGGCGAAAAACCTTTAATAGTAAAATCATATCTGTATTTACATGTGCACAATAACATAGTCGCAACAACATGGGTTTTTATGCCTTTGGGTTTTTCCCACCCGAGCCAATAAAAACATTACATTTCACGGCTCAATTATCGTGAGTTTTCAATCAAAAATCATATCATAATTCAATCCTTATCACTCGATCCAAAACCCTAAATGAAACTACGAGGTGACTTCGCATTTGAAGGAGCTTCGACAATACAGTATTTATTTAAGCTTGAGAATTAATCATTTAGATAAAAGAATACAGGCACAAAAATTACACCATTGCTTTTTTCTCCTTGAACTATCTTCAATTAAAAAAAGAATCATGTTCCGTTACACGGTTGATGAGAGAAAGCAATTTTGCACGCATTTTTCAGTTTGAAGCGCGTCACCAAAGCCGATCTCACTTCTCCCATCACGGGCCACCGCAACGCCACTCGCAGAATTGCGTTGCATAAGCAATCTGTTTTGCACCTAACAATGTGGATGAGAAATTAATACATTTCTTAAAATAGTATTTCTTTGGGCATAGTTAGTTCTATTTTTAAAACAGCCATACGCGGCTTCGTTTTTTTAGAATTTTTAATATCTTAGCTATAACAAAGTGCCACCTTATCACGAAGCCTTTTTTAAAGATTTGCTATTGGATATGTTGCCATCCTTGAACTATCTGCCTCAAGTACGGTGATCAGATACAAAAATAGAAAATCTTTACAAAAAGCCTGAATTTACAAAAATGCCCTGACATTTGGTAGAGAGCGGGACATATGTGCCAAGTTCCCTTTATTTTTAAATATACAAAAAAAATCACCGGCAGACGCAAAAGTGTCCTTTTTTGCCAATTATTGACAAAGTACAAGAACAAGTACCTACATTTTCTGAAAAAGAATGACCTACCTACCTAGCCATGTACCTACATTTGCAAAATCCGACCGCAAATCTGACATGTGGTTGACATGTCACGCCAAATCCTGACGTCTGGTCACCCTAGTCCCAAAGAATCTATCCGGATTGTTCCATTTACGTATGTCAAAATTATAAGTAAAAAATGAATATACTTATTTATATTGCCCAATTGTTGGGTTTATTATTATATTTTGCAATATTCTCATTCTTTCTGCTCTCTAAGGGAATCTGATCTTGAGAATATCTCCTCTATAAAATGTCGCTAATCAAAGTAATATTTTCTGTTTGCCAGTTACTAATAAACGACCTAACTGCCAACTTTGCCAAAACTGACATTATAACCGATCTCCGTCAGTCGATAAACCAAAACCACGTCCTATTTTCCTTCTCGTGATTATCGTCAAAAAATGTGTCGATGCAGTGCAAGCACAATGTATTTTTTCAAAATTTATTCTCATAGTTTTTTAATTTAACCCATAAATCAAAATCAATAAGTAATTATTAATAAGATTGAAAATTATTACACAATTATTAATTAAGATTAAAAATTTAGATCTTGACAAAATAAGTCTTAATAAACGAATGATGAGTGGACATGGGAAGAGAAAATAATTTTGTTTTATCACTGAATCACAGAGGGCTCGATACCATTGTTCAAACTTGAAAACTTTGTGACGTAATATCTCAGCCAATTCTCATCGCAAGTCAATTTAAAAAAAAAACGCTTTACTTGTACTTGCGTCAACAACCTGAAAATTGTCTGCATCTTCGTAGTTTCCTAACACCTTAACATAACGATATACAAAACTCGAGTCAAATCGAGAACAAATATCAACTCGCAGTACCGTTCGACAATCCATGTATAAGGGATGACTACAAGGAACCAAAATCATTCAATTTCCGTAAGTGCGGGGTGGTTTTGTACATTAACCGTTGAACCACCAAAACTCGTCTCGACCATTCTCGGTGAGTGTGGTTTCCCAAACTAGTTATAATGCTAGGTATAATTTCGATAACTACGGCATGAACGAGTGGACATTGTAGTGGCTCTAACTTCAATTAATACCTTGGATTACATGTGTGGAACAGCTATTTTGAGAGAGTGGAAGAGAATGTAGCTTTACGGAGGTTAGCATTGCCAATTGTATAAATCGATATAAAATTACTCTCCTATCGGAGTTGCAAACTAAACCTAGCAATGTCGCAATATTCTGATAATGGTCACGCTGCGACGTATATCAACTTATGTCGTGTGTTCGGTCGATTTTTAATTGCATAAACGTGGCGTAATAAACCTTTGACGCAATTTCAACTGTTTTCAAACTAAACATCTTATAGCGATAACGAACTATTTATTAATATTATTAACGATATTGTTTATACTTTTATCCATTAATTTGTTAATTTTCTCAGCGTTATACTTTTTCGAAACTACTTTCGAAATATTAGAAATTATCGCTGTCAATCCAACCTTGATATTTTTATACAAAATATAAAAAATTTGAAGTTTTATAATCGAAGAATGAAAATTTTTTGAAACTCTTTCGAAATACGCTCATTCGAAGAGGTAATCTGCGATTTCGCTATGGCAATTAATCAAACGATAAAGGGCGGCCTGATTTCGATCGAAGCATTAAGTTTGATTAATCCAACAAGTTTTCTTGCTTATGAAAGGCTGAATCCCCGGGCAGTGTAATTGTGCTTCTGGTTCACAAACGATAGATTATTTTAAACTTCAGATCCCAAAAAAAAACTGGGTAAAGTTATACCGAAGTTATAACGCTTATACCCACGGAATCGTACAGTCGGCTTCTGAAATCAACATTTACGGGTTATTTGACCTAGTTGAATGTTGGATGGAATAAAAAATGGATTCCCTTTAAACGAAATGGGAAATTAATGTTCGACCGAAGAGAGAACCAAGCTGAATATCGCTGTATTAATTACCGTGAGATATGTCGCAGATATACTCGGAACATCCCAGACAGCTGAATTAAATACTCATTTCAATCCACTAGTCACGTTCATTCGAATCGTAAAATATAGATGAGATAATAAATATACAAGACCAGTTACTTTTTCAACCTTTGTTCCTATTCACTCCTGATTCAAGTGGCGATTTGCTTTATTGTTTGTACGTATTAAAAAATGCCTACGATAAAAAATCATTGCTGTTGCCAAAAGCTAAAAAGTTTGTATTTGGAAAATAGCGACAATATTTTCTTAACGAAAAAGCATAAAGTCAAAGTTTTTAAATTTCATTGATCATCTGAGCGAAGTCATAATGAGAGACGAATTGAATATTGTACGAGTTTGTAATGACCGGAACTTGTAAGAGTCAGTGTAACTGGCGAAGAGCTACTTAGCACTTGGAAAACGGGATTCGTAAATTGTCCGGCACTGAGCAACCGATTGCCTTAAAATTTGGAGGATAGATAGAGAATTATGGCATAAAGTGCATGACAATCTTATTTTTCCAAGATTTTGGAAAAAAAAAATTGCGGTGGTAACTGAATCTGCAAAAAATTTTCCAAATTTTTGGAAAAAATTTTCCGGTGGTAACTGAATCTGCAAACATTTTTCCAAAACTGTCATTCACTTTATGCCATAATTCTCTATGTATCCTCCAAATTTTAAGGCAATCGGTTGCTGAGTACCAGAGAATTTACGGATCCCGTTTTTGAAGTGCAAGTAGCACGTCGCCAGTTACACGGACTCTTAATATAAACGCATTTACATCCAGATGTGTACAACGGATGGATTTTAAACGAACGATTTAAAAATTCAATAGCGGAACAATTAACACACGATTCATATTTTCTATTAACGAACGATCCGACCATCTTGGTCTACTCCACCGTGGTTCACCACACGCGGGATATTATTGGAGAAAAGTATAGAAATTTGATCGCAAGAGGACAATCGTAGAAAAATCCGCGCTTACAATAGCAATGCGACATGAATTTTTCAAACTTTTTTGGTTTGTATTTTTGTCAGTCGGGTAGGTTGAAAAATTCCGTCCATTTTGGGATGTGCAGAGATGCAATTTAAAAAATAAAAAAAAAAAAACATATCAAGCTCGATGCTCGCCATCACCTCCGTACTCGACGCTCCGCATTTTTTTGCGATGCCTGATGGTGTGTAGCAACATCTGCGCCCCCGACTCTCGATACATTTAAAACGAAACAGAGCAATCCAGACACACGCGGTTCGTTTACATCACCGGAGTTCTATGTGCGAACGTCGCGGTAGAGTCGCAATTTCGCCACTAATAATTGTTCCGGGGCAATTTGGTAAGTTGAATGCGCATGGACAGCGTGACCAAGCAGCGATAAAATTCCGCTATTTCACACACCGGGGGGTAGCCCGAAGCTTTCGTTCGCTTTATTTTCTCTCATTTCTACCATGATTACATTTCGGTACTTCATTGTTATACAGCATTTTATTTTGTATCGCGAAACATCCAACGCCGAAATAAATACGGTTGAAAGCGAATAACAGACTCCCGGTGAAAAGAAAGCATCAAAAGTATTGTGACTATAGTTTTTTTTATCATAGAAATGTTTATAATTTTTAACAAGGAAACAAATTTAACTTACTTTGAATAGCATATAAAAAAACTAACAATTTCATTTTCTGCATACACGACGACAAAACAATGGCGAAAGTGGGTCGAGACTCGAATCGAGTATTTTAATTTTCGGAAGACAAGGTATAAGAGATAAAGAGAAAAAAAAACTGGTGTAATAAAAGTTACAGATGAACGGCAAGCTACGGAAACAGAGAAATGCGCAGAGGACGATAGAGAGTTTGAACACAGTACCAAAACGGAGCTCCAACAATTACGTCTCAACGTCGAGGCTCAACAGGCTGATATTCGCTAACAAAGGAAAGAAATTCCTGAAGCGGTGAATAATGAATGCCAGCCGCGTTCAGCGATTGCAAAAGAGAGATATTAAAAAAAAAAAGCAACGATGAGTAATGTAACTTTCATATTTATATTAACACCTTTGACAGCGTTAAAACGCTATGTCATAAAAAGCTCATAACGTTCTAAAACGCATTTATCAAAATAAATTTAACACTTTCCATCATACCCCATTTTTCTAAAACTATAATAAAGCGCGAGAACACCATATCGAGGGGACGATATTGTTAGTCAAATTGAAAAAAAATGTGTTCGGATTTGCGTATGAGAAAGAGAAACAATAGTCGATTATTCGTGATCGTTGGGATCTTAAAAAATGGTAAATATATGGTCAGCGATATAAAAAGAGTGAGATTCGCCCATAACCATCAGAAACCACGTAGCCTTTGAGATTTTGAGGAGGATTAATGTCAATTTTCCTTTAGTCAATTCGTGCCCGCGACCGGTACGTTCATTCGGGCTGTATTCACGATTGCTTTTTTTTCTCGTCTCTTTCCCTGTAGGTACCATTACCGAGACCATCGGTGTGACAGAATGGTAGCATTGTTTGGTCAAAGTTTTCGAGGCCACGAAGCTCGCGAGCAACTCTCAAATCTTTGAGACCATATACGCGGAGGACATGCGAGACGTCGACGACAATGCCGGCAATGAAGCTACGACGGGGGCCGGTGAAAATGGAAGCCACGAGTGACAAAAAAGTAGAAGAACGCGAAGGGGACCGGTAACGACGTGGAAACGGGAGGGCTTGCGCTACTAAGGAAAAGTTCCATTTTCCTCTCCCCCTCTCTCCCCCTCTCGGCGGCGATCTCTCTCTCTCTCTCTCTCTCTCTCTCTCTCTCTCTCTCTCTCTCTCTCTCTCTCTCCCTCTCTCTCTCTTATCCGTTCACAAATATTTAATTTAACTTGGAAATAGCATTCATTGTGAGGATGTGTAGCTCGTGAATACGGCGGCGATGACGCTGGGCTACCAATTAATTGTTCGAAGTAGCTTTCGAGTACCGACGGTACTACCTTAACTGTTCTCTCGTTTATTCGTCTTATACATGGAGCTTTCTCTTTCTCTCTCGGCGATGAAATAAAGAGAGCAAGGGAGCAAAGAATTTTGCTGTTCATCAGACATGCCTTCAAGACTCACTGAAGGGTATGTGATGGATTGTTGAACGGAAGTCGTGAATCGTGACCGAACATATCAGTCTCGTTATTAGGAAATTCTCGGTCCAAAAATTGTGAATTTTTAAAAAATTTTACATTTTCCACTACATTGTCGTTCGAATTTCAAAGTGATTGCGCGAACGAGAATGAACTACTCGAATGACGCAGATGGCGAATATATAATTAAATTTTATTCCAAAGAAGTCATCACAATTTTGAAAAATATAAAAACAAATATTATCACTTTTTCTCTGATTTCATGAAAACTCGGCAATTTCAAAATTTCTAGGAACTGCAACGTTTTCCCCCGATAAACCAATTTCGATTTAGCAAAGGACTTTTTAAAAGCTTGCAATAAAAACGAAACTGCGCCGCAGGGTACATTCCGCTACCTCCCTTTTTGCAGCCATGGTGACATTTTGAAAGTCACAAAAATTCCATCCAAGGGGAAATATGTTCAAGAATCAATGTTTAAACTCCAAAAAACAGTAAAAGCAGATAAATGAAGCGCAGTCGCATGAAACAAGGCGCCATTTTAAGGCTTGAACGAGCATAATACTCGATTGCAAGTTCAATGAAAATTAACGTTATACAGACTAGCATAAAGCAGTAGCATACCAACAATATAGGTGTTGAAAAAATATTATTCCAACCCAACTTGTTCCCTGGCATGGAATATCGAATCGGGCAGGACTAGCCAGAGGCAAGAGCCAAACGAGAATATTCCAATCGCATCGCTACACGATCTGCCGTATGAAACTCCGTCCTTACGCAGACTGCACAAAGCGTTCAAATCGGCAACAAAAATACGCACCCGCCCGCGAAAAGTTAAAACGGTATCTTTCGCATCATTTAACGCGAGTTTCGCACCCTTCCGACGCTTTCAACTTTTGACGTCCATTCGATTTCAGTTATTTCAAAAGAAAAAATATAAAAAATACGGATAAAAGCAAAAAGTTATCGCGCACGTTGGCCGAACGTCCGTTTTTGGCTAAGTGCAAAAAATATGATACACGCACGTTGAAAAGCGCTCCGGGCAGTTATCTCCCGTTCCATCGACCCTCCCGTGTTTTCTCTCCCGTCGCTATCTTTCTCCATCTCCTGTAATAGCGCGCACAGGACGCGACGAAGAGGGGTACAATTTACAAAGCACACCCCGCACATCCGGGTTTGTGCGCGTGTATACCTGTTGCGATGCTCGTGACGGACCAAAAGAGCGAACGTTGAATGTCCCTCGCGATGAGCGAGCCCCGATCGTACTTGTCTAATGGACTTTCCACGTCGGACTCCACTCTCGTTGGTACACGCGAATTACGAGCCAGTATTCTCGGCTAAATACGAATTTATTCGAGCCCTTTGGCATCGCATGCCGTGTGTCCGTTGTCAATGTTATCGATGTATAGTTGTTTTGTACGCGATTCTATGCACGAATGTACCTCCCGACTGATGGTAAGCATCCCTTCCCCGAATTCTGTGAACGAATTGTATCGCATGGATCTCTATCGATGATTTGTTAATTGGATCCTACAATCTACGTAATATTCGAAAGAGTTTCCTCGAAACAATGTCCTCGATGTTTCCAAAACGATCTCGTTGATTGTCGCCAATCATAAGGGTTGTATCGTCCATAGGACGTTATCGATAATGCATATGGAATTTGGATTTTCAATTAGTCATTGGGGCTTGTAGGAACTTTACTCCGTACTTACTTTCTACTTATACATAATAACTTGCAACAGCGCTCGCGCGAAACCTCGCCATCTGTCGAAGTTTGAGGAAAGCGCTCAACCAGGCACACCGTTTGACGACCTAACATGGTCTTAATCTATATAAAGCCCCTCTGTAGGATCAGTCACGTCTTATCACGGTTTGATGTGGCTCTCATTTATATTATAGACATCCTATAGTCTGGCTGAAAAATTCAGGTAGTGTCTTGATACAAGAGGTAGCCGAAGATCCAGCTGGCCATACCAGAGCCTGATCCAGCACTGATGAAACGTCAGGTAGCCTGATTAATTTTCTCCTCGAAAGATGGTTCATATAAAAAATTTAGGTTCTCGTTTGATACACACGTTAATGAAATTCCGGGGCAAGAGGGGAGAGGGATATTCGTGTAGAGTAGTTTTCGATTTTACAGCCTAGTTGGCCAACTTCTATTTCTCTGAGACTAACAAACATTAGCATTAAACATATATCTTTTGGAAGCACTGACCCAGACTTGCGCATTTCGATGTTGTTTTTTGATAACGTTCAACCATTTTAGTTACGGGAATTATAATTTTGTAAATATTATTAGTGCAAAGTTTTGTAGGCAAAACTTTAATCTATAACTGGTTCACTGGTTTTAAGGTTACATCTTGTCAAAAATGTTCTTAAGGGCAATATGGCTCACCAGGTAGAGAGTATTGTACAATGTCTGTGTTGTGAGCTATTAAGGCAAAACCTTAATCTATAACTGATTCACTGGTTTTAAGGTTACAGCTTGTCAAAAATGTTCTTACGGCCAATATGGCTCACCAGGTACAGAGTATTGTACAATGTCTGTGTTGTGAGCTATGGGCTCACGAAGAATGCTCAAGAATAGAAACTAACATTTTTGTTCTATGAATTTCGCCCCGCAAAATAACGTGCGAATTATTGTTTGTATTGGTAACTGTGGTGGGCAATATGGCTCCTGTCATTTATGGCCAATATGTCCCCAGGCCATAACACCCAATCACGTTTGGATTTCAACGATCGTTCAATGTCACTAAAATTTCTATTTTCAATTACTCTTTGAAGTTATATTGCCTTGAGCTTCAAATTATTGATTAGGTACTGATGAGTTCAGCGACTGACATAACCAATAAAGTCTGATTGATCTCATATACTTATTGTTAGAGTTTTATTTCCAAAAAGGCTTACGGTGTGCCATAATATCCGAAACTATTTTATTTCTAATAATGTCTAGATGTCTCTGAACTTCGAAGGAACATCCACATTTTTGGTCTGTTTTAGTTGAGCATGCTTCACATTTCAATCACTATTCTATGAACTGGTTATATCCAAAAGTCCATTCATTCATTTTACATTTTCTTTGTAGGTACATGCTTCCTTAAATAATCCTCGTTAGGATTTTAAAATTGAGAAAACGATGTAAGTCCGCAGTTTCGAAATTGCTTCCTAGTACATTTTGCTATTCACAAAGCACTCCCTTTTTCTCTCTTTTTCTCCCTCTCCCCATAAGGAAATGGGATTCAAAATGTCGGCTTACTCATGAAGCGAAGCTTTGTGAATGGCAAAATTTACGAGAAAGCAATTTGCACGTCTTAGTTGCGTCATGTTTCCTCTTTTCTTCATATTACCCCCTAACTCCAACATGTAGATACGTTTTTATCCGTATTAACCGTAATGTTGGCTTGAAAATTATGAAATTGATGACATTTTTAACCAACACTGATTTCTTTCTTTACTAAAAAGAAATGCTAATTAATGTAAAAACTGAAGTTCTGTAGTTGAAAATTTGCAACGGTCGGGACAAGAAGACGGAAAAACCATGAAAAAGCTGGACTTTCATGAAACACGTATAAGCACGACACGTAAAAATGTCATAATAAACGCAGACGTATTTATGGTCAACCAGTCCGTCCGGAGGTTGGAATCTCATTAAATCGTAAATTCAATTGTGAGTCGCTAAAGGAGCTATAAAATAAGTCTCAAGACTATAAGGTATATATATACAATATATACCTACATAATAAATATATATACATATTTATCAATTTATATAAATCATATAACACGCGAAGGAGACAACGAGGTGGACAACTGTTCGTAGATGAGCACACGGCTATCCATATCCGGTCGGGTGGCGGAACGGTCGCCGCGTTCGTGGCTATTTCTTCGCACATTTAGTGGCGAAGGTATTACGAGTTAGCGATCATACACAAATACATATATATATATATATATATATATATATATATATATGTATGTATCTGTGTATGATCGCTAACTATATATATATATATATACGTGTCGCAAGAGTGGAGTACCCTAGTTGGCGCCTGGTCGGAAAACACAGTTGCACGTACCTACACCAAGGTGGTCCATCGTAAGACTGTTCATACCGTTGTAACCAACCCAACCAGAAACCCCGATTCCTCCAAGTATACCTATCCCTGACTGTACGAAGCTCCCGGCATCGTCTCTTCATTCATTCTCGGCGCCAGCTCCGCACACGCGGAAACCAAATTATAAAAGTTAGCCGCGGTCGTTGGAGCGAGTGGAGATCTGCAATTAGCGTTATTAAGCACCCTCGCTGTCACCCTTTCCCTTCTTCCAGTCTTTTTCCACCCTTCCTCCCTTTCTCCTTACCCCCTTTGCTCCTTATCCCGTTCTCATTATTCTTTATCATATATCTTGTATGCCGCGCTTTCGCTCCTTTACTTCCGGGCTTCTCTCATTTTTCTATATGTATCGTTACGTACATGAAAATACGAGATGCACCTTTCCATGGCAACTGGATTCGGCCCTCTTCTTCGTACCGCTGACCAACGGACTGAATCGCGCGCCCCTTAACAATGGAAGTGGCAATTAACAGTCTTGATAAAAAACGCCAAGACATACGACGTTTTCACGACGGAAATGAATGAATACAGTGCCCGCTCCATTATTGTCCTATTCACTGTTTCCACAGATACCTCCACACCCTGACAATACTCATATTTGCACTAACTTTTCACGTTTTCTCACAAAATGGCTCAACGTAGTTGATGCTCGTTATTCGTACCCGGAAGAGTTGGGCAGTTGATGAAGAACCCGTCCAATAATCGCAGCTACAAAATATCAATGTATCTCATATACAAAACATCAACGTATCTCATATAGTACCTTCCTCCACAGAAAACCTCAAGTTCAAATGAGGAACATGCATGTAACAAGTCTTCTTCCCATTCGAATTTTATTTACAAATAACATACGAATCTATATAAATATTGGAATAACTCTGCGATAGCTATGTTTCTAGTATCTCTAACGTATTTTTACCACCATTTTTTCATCCGGTAAAACGCTTATGACTTATACACATACTGTTGGCTAAAAGTTTCGGGATTGATCCCAGAGGTATTTCGACCCGTTGAGGTTTAGCGGTTTATATACACGAAAGTTCATTCGAAAGCTTGCACGGTATCCAGCATCATTTGCTTCTATATACCTGCCTACCTATGTGGTAGGTACTATGTCAATGTCCATCAGGTTTTGGATCAACCCGGACGTGAATTGTGCCAAACCTATTATACAACATTGCAGCAATAGGTGATATATATATATATCGAAACGTATATCCATAAAATGAAACAATTTCAATTCGTGGCTGCGCCATTTGTTAATCAATGACGCCAACGCTAGCCGAGAATAGTGTCATTAAAGGAATTGCGTTTGAAACTTTTATGGTTGGATACGTAATAAGATGTAAAACGTATACGTCTACGTTCGGTGTTATATATTTGATGTACGTTGGTATGAGTTATTTTTGTTTGTCGGTAAGCCGAAGAACCGCTACGCCAAAGCAACAGCAGGCGCATGAACGTCGATGCAGAGAATTAATCCCAATTTGACTGTAAGAGGATTACGCTGTAAATGTTTCTAATGCGAGTTGCACGCTCTCGCCGTCGTTGCGTACTATCTACCTTCTCACCAATAACAACCTTTCAGGAAAGTTACGATGCGATTCCACTCCTCTGATTGATGCGCGGAATTGAAGACAGCAATTACGCGTGTCGTTGATCGATGTTTGAAAAAGCAATTATGATATCTTGTACAAAGAATGACGGGATTTGGTGAGAGCTCGTCGAGACACCAAAAACATGAGACATATGCACGAAAGCTTCGCATTCGTCATGACGTTAAACCACTAATTTTTTTCTAAAAGCCTTGACACGATCCTATTCATCCGGTACAACTTTCGACCGAGATGTCTCCGACCCACTCAGTCAACGATTTAAGATGCATTACCAACCGAGTATGCAAAAAACCATTGATTCTCGACTTGGTAAAACTCGGTTAATAATTGAATCCACAAAATTACTCATCGACCTTTTATTAGATTGCACCGAGTCAATAACTTTGTCGATGATTCCAGGAGTCGTGTCCAGTTCATTTATTACCGAACGGTACCATTTCAACTATTCGATTCAGAGATATCTCGCATCAACCGTACATCGAAGCCGGAGACGTGATTAGGAGATACGTTGCATCGAGCTCTATCGAAACAAACTACTGCCCTCAATTCCGATATAAGCCGTATGGCTAGTCTCTGCGTAGCTCCATCATTCGTCGCCAGGTCAAGCGTTCCGATTCCTGATTGGACATCTTGAAATCGGGAGTCGAGCGTGTCGAGGTACGCCATTGTGCAGAGGGCCTTTATATCGTTGTCGATGCTATACAGCCGTGTGAGACAATGCAAACAACGATATAACACCTGTACCAGGGCCATTGTACGATAGACCCGACGACAAAACTATAACTCTAAAACTAGGGGTTACGCTCTCGAAAGATCATATATATATATATATATATATATATATATATATATATATATATACATACATACATATATCGGCATTATAGATCCACCCTGCGCACACAAATAAATAAACATATACAGGGTGAGGTATATAAAGTGTAACGGAGCAATAGCGCTCAAAATATTGATCATATCCAAAAATGTTTCAGAGCAAAGATGTTCTGTATGGACTGGGCCATCCAATGCGACTAACTTTTTTTAATTTCTTAGCTTTCGTGTAAAAAGAATGATCTCATTTCATTGCTCCCTTCACACAGTGCAACTTTTCTTCGGAACAGTTTTTTGTGACGTTTATATAAGACTAACAAATATTTGATAATGATCCGATATATTTAGATTTGACCTTGGATGACCTTAAAAGACCTTGAAATATTTTTAGACGGCTTGAAGTGCTCTACAAGCTAGTTGAAAAAAATGTACCATTGATTTAAAAATAAGTGGAGTTGACCTTGAAGCTTCTCCACCGATCAAAAATAGGGTCGTCCAGTATGACAGGGCCTTCTCGGCCCTGGAACTATTGTCAAAAACGATTGGATATGCTCAATAGTTTGAGTACTGTTCCTCTGTAACACTTTATGTGCCTCACCCTGTATATCAAAGTGTGTATACACAGTCGAAGACATTACTTACCGTATAAATTTTATGGGAAATAGGGAATAGAGCCCTTTTACCTATTGACAGACGACTAGGGTAGCTGCACTCGTGGCATCCATATATATACAGTACTGATCAAAATAAAGTACTCACTTCCAAAAGTTTCACAATTCTCCGAATATCTCGCTGGGAATATGGTAACGGGTTGTAAGAAAA
>JAPYZU010002355.1:0-13736 GCA_030523005.1 Tryphoninae sp. B BG-2022a | reverse complement strand
GCGATATAAGCTATATACCTATTCTAAGCCGCCCAGGTGACTATCAGCGCCACACAGCGGTAGACACAAATCGCAAACCGCTTTCAGTTGCCAGTGTCACGGGGCTGGTCTCAAGTGCACGGTTACGGCGATATAGGCCGAAACGGTTTTTTGCAAATGGCGGCATGTGTGGACACTTAAAAAGGTTGCATTTTGTATATTACGTTCAGTAGGTCATACTGAATATATTTAAACAATAAAATAACACCAGGCCCAAAATGCATTATGGCCAAGAGCAACGGGCTCCTCTATTGCATGTACTAGGTGTGAAACCAATACAGCTGGGGAGCCATCACAATTCCCAGCGCCACACCTCACTTGCGTCCGAGTAGAGAAACATAGCAGAGAATATAGCAACGAAACAAGCATCGTGAGCAGCGAGCTTTAGTTACTATTTCTGCACTTCTCTTCTTTGAACCGCAGTCTATCCACAGGCTCCCTTTTAACTCCTTTTTGGATTCCAAAGTCATGCCGCCTCAAAACTTTCCGTCTTTGAATGAAACGATCACCAGTTCACCTGTAATTACCCTTTTTTATAAGTTTCTCTCGTTTACTTGTACTTTTCTTTCCTGCTAACTAGTTACGAGAACGCCGGCGTCCATCTGTGTGGTGCCGGGTGAACTAAAGCGTCCTCGCGACACCGTCGTCGCGCTGGAGTGGAAAGCACGAGTGCGTTACTCCATTACAATATATATCTTAATGACCACATTTTAGTCACTGCGGAGAGACTTACGCGTCACATCAGATCCTAATAGTATCACTGTGTTTGAATGTATAAATTATATACATTATTTCTTAATGTTCATCGATAATCACCTCAACGAATTTTCTATACGGCAATACACAAATATTGAATCGGTACTCGAAGTTTCTTTTATTACATGCGTTCAATGGACCTCGCGAGATATCTCCTTGCTACAAGAGTTTAAATCAACCAGGGGAGTAATACTGCAATAAGAATAGATGATACACATAGGATATTTCCTATACGAATAGTGTCATCGAATCGGTTGATTATACATATAGCAGATATATATTAAGTGACGTTATCACAGCTGTTCGCCCACGATTTGCGTTAAATATGTACGATACGTATCACACGCATCTAATTTCCAAACGATCCTGAAACAAAATATTAACTTTTTCGAATACAGGGTGGCACAATTAATGTGGGCACCCCCTTTTATTTTGGTCTTCGTCGACAAATTGCGATGTTTCGTATGTTTTTTGAATGGCTTTTTATGAACTTTCCGGTGAAAAAACCGTGTCATAGACAATGATAGAATTTGGGAAAAACCATGGTCATGCATAAAAAAAATCTCATTTCGTTCTTACAGTAATCAAGTTCACTAACTTTTGCACATGGAACAACCACGAAACAAAATTTTCGAGCATTCTATCACGCTAAAGAGTAATCTTCAAAATACACGATTTCGCTTAGTTTCAAACTTGAGCTAGTGAATCGAACGCTTCATATTTGGGTAGGGTGATCAAACGTCAGGATTTGGGATGACATGTCAGGCTTTTTAGGGACCTGCCAGACTTGCGGTCGGCTTTTGCAAATATCACGCTTTTTCAGAAAATGCAGGTACTTGTTCCCGTATTTTGTCAATAATTGCCACTCGCATCTCTAAAAAAAAGAGAAAAGATCGATTTCCTACGCATGCTCCTGCACGTCTAAAATAGAAAAGGGAAATTGCGTGCCACTCTCTGCCAAATGTCAGGCCTTTTTCTGTAAAGTCAGACTTTGCGTTAGGATTTTCCATTTGTACATCTGGTCACCCTATATTTGGGGAGCTTCATCACGTTGGTGTTTACTGTTTTGTCAGATTAATATACGTCATCTGTCAGTGGAGAAGAGTGAGGTTGTTGCGGTTGCCTAAATCCGAACGCAAATTTGAAAAATTGTTTCGACAGAATAATTAGGCATATCTTTCTTAAATCAATGCAATATGGCTAGGCGTGTAGATTCTTTTGTTTGTATTTCGGAAGTAGCCGTTGAACATTCATCACTTTTTCGAATTCAAGTTTGGTTTCGGTGATAGAGATACACAATAAACAGAGAACTATCCGAACCACATGTATTCATCATCAGCGTGAATCAACTAACTTCTCATGGTGCTCGACTTAACCCTCCTCGACGTGCTGATCGCAGTCTTTACAATTCGTTTGTCTTCAATACGTACTGTACCGTCTTAATATGTACCTTCCGTAGGATTTTTCCAAACTACATTCCTATAACTATAAATATCATGTACTAAATATAGGTGCGCAATAAAGACAACCATGCTTACTAGCGAGCATGTCATCCGCAGTGGGTAATCCACTCGAGAGGCTGAAAAATAAAGCAAACTTTAGGATTTTTTCAAAGTAACTAAACAACGTATCGAAATTCAGTAAAAAGTCCTTCTTATACACGTATAGAACACTGTTTATAAATTCTATCAGAGCTGTACCAAACAAAATGGCGGTATTTTCCCAGCTGTGTCTTTTCTTTTTCGTTGCTGCCTGGCCGAACCGATAGCAACTTCGATACTACATAGGATTTGTCTTTATCTATCTTGTATATTTCAAATATTATTAATAATTCTCGTGCATTTTTTTGCGTTTCGTCGAAATTTTTGTTCAACGACACGCCACTTTGGCAAAAGTTAATGTAGAAAAAAATCCTACGCAAAGTTTAAAAGATTAAACAATTCCATCTGACCTTTTGTGGTTGGTAATAAAGCAAAATTATTTTCTGTTACCGTATGGATTCCACGTTAGTTTATTTATCTATCTTGTTATCTTGTCGAAATCTACATGAAGGTGTAAATATATAAACTAAATGCCACGCGACGCCCATACACGCAGCCTTGCCATTTGTCAATAGGGAGATATTCGAATGCATTGTTAGTTCAAGCCCGAGCTTTGCAACATTAAGTATTAATATATTGACCAATTTTCACCGAAGAAAGATTTTAAATAACGGTTGTCTTTATACTGATACCAATTACCTGGGTATATTTTGTGTCTCCAAAGTTCCCTAACACCCTGTGCATGTATATTTAGCCTGTACTCGACTGATGTAGACATCACATTGTTTTGTCATCAGATTTATGAAAATACCAAAATATGGCCCTAGGGTCTCTACTATATTATTAGTCTATAGTCTATTAGTCTATAGAAGTAGTTCTAACAAGGGGAGGACAAGTACTCCAGATCACCAATTTCATCCGAATTCATAGTACATATAGGGCTTAAATAGAAATGAAGGTGACGCAAGTGGAAGCTCCAGATGACCAAGCATTAGTTAGTTAATAACATTTTCATCGCGGATCGGCCAATAGATAAGTCTTTTATGTTAGTATAATTTCCGAGCAGTGGTTAGCGCAACGGCAAACGTTCGATTTCATAATGGGAGGGTCGTTGATTTAAGTCTCCAATACACACACGACCAACGCAAAGTTACGCAAATCCACGTGCTTTTAAGAACAATGGTAATAACATATTATTACTTATTATCTAACGCAAGAAATATGTGATACCGACGACCCTTGAATATTGTTTCTCCTAATGCATTGATAATTTGAAAATCATTTATTTTCTGTTTGCAATTGTTTAAGCTGTAATTTCGTTTGTATGCAAAAAATCCCGACAATAATTGCATACTTACTTTATTCTATCGCAATATTCAATAATGAAAAACCAATGAATCTTTCGATGTGCATTGGAAAAGACATTCGATGTTGTGTGCTGGCCGAGGTCGCGTCCCATTAAGGTAGTCATGTGGTTACCGCGTTTCTGTTAAATTTCACTGAAAATTTGCAGAAACGTTCTTTCATGTCCTATATACACATGTGTAAAATTTCAGGGGTCTTTACCGATTAAAAAATCACGATATTTATTCTTGAAAATTGTAATTTTTCGTAATCTCCCATAAGAGTCCGTGTTAAATATCGCAATATTATACAATTCGTATCTCCATTATTTACTCGATGAAGCCTGTTGAAATTTTGCACACATTTTTATATGACATCAAAGAAGCTTCAATTAGCTTTTATAACAAATCTTATGAAAAATAATCCATGATTTTGTATATTATATAACAAATAATTTTTACGTAGGATCAATTTGAATTTTGAGTATATTGTTCTTTAGTCGATTTGCATTTGAATGTTTATAAATAAACAAAAGCTGACACATTTATATTGAAATTTATTCATCAGAAGGTGTTCTATTGAAATGGATTAGACATATTGTTCTGCAAAATGAAAAGAAAAAAAGTTAGGGCGATGTAAGGGAATTACTCCTTCATTTTTTGTCGTTGTTTGTTAATAGCTTTGATATTTTTTATTGTACTACAAAAAGTCAAGAAAGCAAATTTCTAGAGAATTTTATTTTCTACAAAAAACGATTAGATACTTTTCTTGCGCGGTGGATAGTTTCATAGTTATTTTGGAAAAACTATTTCACCCCCTTTTTCAAGATGGAGGTTTTTCCTCAAGGGTTACAACCCCACAAACTTGGACTTAAGCTTTTCATACCTCCCCCTATGCAACAGAAAAAAAGTTGCTGACTTTGATAAATGCAGGGTCAATATAACATTTCAATGGACTAATACGCGATTGATGTTCGGGCATGGCATACCGATCGATTTTACGGCCTTTCATAAGAACTTATTCGCCATCATACATGGGGAAAAGCGGAGTAAAATGTGCCACTTTTGATATAAGTCATTGTATTCCTTCTCCGTTGGTTAGTGGGAGAGAAGATGAAATGAACTCAGTTGCCACGAAGCATCGTTTCTTAGCGTAGCACCAAGAAAAGTATCGCATAGGTATTGTAATAAGCAGAGGACACTTTCAAATCGAGTATTTTTGGACCTATGCTTAAGAGTCTGTCTCGTCACGCTATAATTGAACTTATAAGAGTTTGAAATGTTCAAAGCAATCTGAAAAATATACAAACGAGCGTTGAACAAAGTATTAAATTTCAATGTACGTATTTTCTCAGAAAAGAGAGATATTTACTGCTTTGTCAAGAGTGTCTAGTGATTTATGGGCGCAGTTCTTTTTCCAAGTGTGCACGAAAGACTATCGATACTGTTCTCCGGTGGTTTCTCGCTCTTTTTTACAACGCACATCATAAGGACATTGAACACATTTGTTATTTTTGGGATATTTCTTGCTTTTTTTGTTTGTTAAGCCATCCCCTCCTTCGAGAAAATTGTATTCCTTCCATAGTAAGCAAGCTGCTCGAGTTCTGTTAAGGGCACATATCTTCACTTCTAAAACAGTCTTCGAGAAGAAGGGATATCCCGTACGTTTGAAGTAATATTGTGGTATCTTCAATTATTTGGATAATATAAGTAATGTTTCATTTTAAAATAAAACAGTGAAAGAAGTCAAGTCATCACCCTGCTACTTATTAAACTATCCTTATGCAACCTAATGTATTAAGGAAGGTAAGCATCGATGAACTCAATCAAATTACAAGGATTTACGGCCCTTGTCGGTAAATCAATACCGCAGTCGATGCTGAGTGTAACAAAAAGTATCTTCTTATTTCAGACATTATCGAAATAGCGATTACTTAAACGGTGCTCCGATTTTGTCACTCTCCATGCATTCTCCATGTATGCCACGTAGCATGACGAAGATACTGTACAGTGGGATCGGACTTCCCGATCTCAAGATCGGAAAACACGTAAATATTGCTGTCCGAACTGGTTACAAGGGTGGGTTAGAAATAAGTTTCAAAAGTATTCGTTTAAAAAACTCGAAGATCTCATAATGTATACCGATCCATACGGTTTTTTGCAATTCATTTGGTTAATTTTTCTGGGCGCAGATTATTAAAAATATGTCAAGACTACGAAAGTTATATAAATAATATTTCCTGACGGATGTATATATTTTTGCTATTAACATAATTATACTAAAGCACGATAAATTCGTTAATAAATTGAAAAAATAAATTGAAAAAACTGATAGGGTCTCTTATACCGTGGTGCTAAAATTGTTCCCAAAAGGTGATCAACGAGTTTTCGTAAATCGGTATGATTTTGTAACAAACGTATGAGCGCATACGTATTTAAAATATTGCATATTGTTTTTCTCATTTCCTTTAAATTCACTAAATATTACATTTTCACTAAATATTATATTTTTTTCATGCTACGATATTGTTATCCTGATAACGTTATCCTTAATTTAGATTAAGTGTGTCATACAATTTTCACTACCAGACAATAGCCCAAACGGAATTTTGTTTGTTGAAGATACTAAATCTTTTGTAATCATCGAGGACATTGAAACTGCGAGACCTCCAGCTAGAAATGGCCGTTTTATAAATGGTTGTCGCGTTTTCATGTTGTATTGAAATTCTTATAATAATATCGTTAGATGTATGTATATACAGAGTAGGACACGATGGTGGGGAGTCGACCGACTCATGCGAGCGGTTTCTCACCTTAATATCGATCATTAGTCGTCGAACGATAATACGAGGAAGAACTTAGCCTAGGGTTGATCTCGCGTTACCTCTGCGACAAAAGGAGTTTAAGATAAGTGCAAGAAACAGTTCTATATTACATTTAATAAAATAATCTGAGTGCCTGCCCACAAAAACGTGAATCGATATCTGTGTTTTTACTCAATATCCCCGTTTACATACATTGTCTCGGGTCACAATCATTATAATCATTATACTTCTCACAATTATCTACATAATCCAGGAGTTTACGGATCTCGTTACCATTAAAATTGTATTGCAATGGCCCATTTCAAAGTAAGAATTATAAGTACCCCAAACTAATGGTAGATTGATCGAAACCGATCGAAGGCAAAACCTTAATCTATAGTGCGGTGGCAAGTTTGTATGCAAATTGATCACTGGTATTTAGTTTAGATCTTATTTGTAAAAAAGGTTCCTGTGATCAATATGTCTCACCCGGTAGAAAGTCGTGTTTAATGATTGTATTATAAGATATGGACCCACGAAGAATGTTCAGGAGTGCAAAATAATGTGTGGTTTATTGTCTGTATGGTTTGCTCCGTTGGCCAATATGGCTGATGGCAATTAACGCCAGTATGTCCCTAGATCATAATATTCAACCATATTTAGATCGCAACGATTAATCAATGTTACTAAAACTTGTATTTTCAGATATACTTTAAAGTTATCTTACTTTAACCTTCTAATTATTGATTACCTACTGATAAGACCAACGACTTATGATACGGCATTTAAGTCCAATATTTCACTGGGCCATATTATCCTACCATGTTCAAAATTCCGCGATTCTTCACTTTTTCGAAAGCTTTTATTTTCAGTTATTATTTCAACTTATATTGCATTAAGTTTTTAATTAGGTATCGATTACCAATAACGTCGAGCAGTGATAAGACCAAAAAAATGTTGACTTTCGTATAGTTCGAGTTTCATTGCCAAAAAGGCTTAGGGGGCGAATATAATACCCGGACTTACCCTATTTAATCACCTGAAATCAATGATTTTCGATTAGTAACTTTCACACGATGTTATTTTACACTTATGTAAGAAAGTGAGAAAATCGACAAAAATATTCGATTCGAACTGGCTCGACGAAAATTAATATGCCCGATAGACTTGTAAACCAGTTGATGTTTATGAAAAATCATTTTTGATTAATAGTTTTTAGAATGCAGTTAGTGATGTAGGATTACATAGAAATTTATTTTAATTAAAAAAAAAATAAAAATTACATATGTTTGTTTCAGAACGGGCTTGAGCTTGATGTGCGTCGTTATCGTCGCGGCTGCACTTTCCTCACCTTTCCAACATTTTGACATAACCGGTGAGTATTGCCTCGGTAGATGGACATTTTTTTCTGTATTACGCATGGTACCACTGATTGTGAGAAATTGTAATTTATCTTCGTTTTTTCATTATTATAGCGACAGTAATGTTTGGATGCTTACAATTGTTTAGACTACCGGTTACTGTAACATTCGCATGAAGCGAGAATTCAAATTTGCTAAATACAGTCAAATGTGTTCAATGAATCTTAGTATTCTATTTCCATTTTGTTATCTTACGATAAACAACGTCTTGAAACCTTCTTCCAAAAATATAATATTATTATACTATAATAATCTTATTGTTTCCTGGAGACTCTAACTTTTGCGGAACAGTATGAAGTGGTAAAAATAGATTACCTTTATATAGAACATTCTTTTCAACGCCATTATACGTTATATTTACTTGAATGTACTTTTGTACGCACCACTTACTGGCAATTGCTCGGTATTTACGTTGCTTGGCGAATCCATAAACGAGGATCGTATGTGCGAAACGTACCGCAAGAGTTAGTCAGTTAACGTACGTTCGTGTTACGCTTTAGTTACGAATCGTCGTGCGTTGCGAACGGATACTTTATTTTTTATTCCAATTTCACTTTTTTCAATCTCATGTAATAGGTACGTAATATTTGTATACGTAATAAACATTATTATAAGAAGAATGCGATAATCGCATCTATACTAATAAATAAAAATGTATATGTTCGTTTATTTAAAATCTTTAATCTCCAAAGCTTCTTCACCAATTGCTTTGAAATTTTTGCACAATATTGCATTCGAATAAGCACATATTTTTAGATGCATAATATTATATAGATGCCATACTAGACAGACGTACATAGATGTAGGTTTAGCCAGTCAGTAAATAACACTAACAATATAACAAAACAATCCAGATGGAAATCAAATTCGTTGCAATTGTAAACTTGATCAAGATAAAAATACACGCTCAGAGGGTGTTTAAAACACACACACACACGCGCACACACACATACACATTTCCTTTCATTTAAATATATATTTCCTTTCCTTCTTTATGTTGAATATATATATACACAACATAACTTCCTTATGCTATATATATATATATATATATATATATATATATATATATAACATAAGGAAGGAAAGGGAGTCGTAACGTTCACAGCTTACATGCAATGTCTCGGGTTCAATTTCCGTCGGCACTAATAGAATTTTTCTACGTGCTCGTTATCATCTCGGTGGTTAGGAACCCACCTAATTGTAAGAAAAATTGTAGGTCCACAGTCAAAACAGATGCCTTGAGCGGTCACTAAACATCTATTACGAGTTGTCTCGAGTTGGATTCTCGATACCGTAATCATCGTAGATGAAAGGGAATGGCGTGGAATCTGCTCCAGATATAGGATGTGCGGATCACGACTATATTTATGCCAGTCCTGATACCTAGCATGGCACGACGAGTTTTGGTGCGGGGGGTCACGAGTCACGAGACAAACGAATAGAAATGATCGAAATATATTTTAAGTTAGGAGCCCGAAACACTGAGGGGATCGTTGTACAAATACACATAATGGTAGAACTCTCAATATAATTTATTTTTATTTGACCTCGACGAATATTCTGTTTTTGGGATACGACTTGTGAGACAATTTTCTAAAATATCACGCTTTATTTTCCATTGTATATTTAGCTCGGATTGTTCGGTTTTCTTCCTCCGATTCCTCAACTGTCGTTTCGTTAACTTAATTAACCGATTAATATTTTGCTCTTTAATGGAACTCTCCTTCATTTTCTCTCTTTCTCTTTCTTCCGTTCCTGTTCTTTCTTGCCTCGTCAGCTGGGGAATTGGGAAACAGTGGTAAGGTGGCTGACCCCTCTGGTTCCTCCTGCCTCACACTGCCTATCCTTTCGATGACAATATCAACACGGTGATGTCATTTATACCGTGACCGGGTCGCTCTGCTATCGTTAATGTCGTATTAAGCCATATAGAGACCTAGGCAATGCATATCTCGAAGCCCCCCCCCCCTTTTAATTCAATACACTTTACATAAATAGACATAGAGGCAGTGTGGAGTAAACAGTTAATATCTAATAGGTATATGACAGAGTGCATCATTCTGAGTCTGTTTAGTTCGATACAGGTTTTATAATAATAAATGAAATTTGGTACGTAAGGTAAACATATAAATTAAAAAGCACTTGAAACCACATATTAAGGAATCTTTTCCACATTTATTTAAGATATCTCATAAAAGTACCGTTTTCAGATACATGACCAAACAAAGCTAAATAAAAAATCATCCATATTCGTTCTTAAGGTTTTCCTTAGTAAATTGGGCTTTTAAAGCAGACGACATACACTTGATGGTTTGGTAATTGACGTCTACGATTTAGTACTACCAGTGCAAAATGTGAAGACATGGCCTTATTCAAAGCAGTTTCTTTTTTTGTATCCATTATTAGTAGTCTGTTCATAACTGGTATGTTTACCTTAAGTAAATAATATTCAAATGTTATACCAATAACAAATTCTAATATCTCAATAATAATGTATGTTAATTTACAAAAACCAAGCTGTACATATATAAGTAATGACTAATAGATGTAATTTATGCAACACTCGCAAATAAAACATAAGGTAACGATTTATAAAGTGGCGATTTGGTTTTGGTTTATTTTGTTTTATTTTAGAACATCGCATTAAAAACTATGCAAATTTTCAATTATGCCGCTAAAGCATTAACTTCACTCAGTTTTTTTTATGTGAAGTCTTTCAATATATCTTGAAAGTCAATTTTTTTCAAGCTATCGTATTCAATAACCATTATCGCAAGTGCATTCATGCGTTTTTGAGTCATTGTTGATCGTAGACAGTTTTTTACAAGTTTTACTTTTGACAAACCTCGTTCGCCAGTTGCATGTGTAATCACGAGATTTCTATCTATTTGAAATGCTGTCATTACATTCGGAAATGTTGATTGAGCCATATTATCAAAAATTAGCTCATATGATTTCTCTGTTGGCTCTATTTTCTTTTCTGGAACTATTTTCTATTTCTGCTGGCCCTATTTTCTTTTCCAGCGTCATCGGATAATTGTGCAATGAAGTATTTAAATCGCACTATTTCGTCTTTAAACTCCGGCTCTATGTCATTGACATAATGTTCACTAACCTTTTCACAGGCCCCTTTAATTTCAGCGTCAGACTTTATCGAGAAATCTACTAAAAATCTAAATAGGGAATTAATTTCCCGGTAGGCTTCTAGACGATGTGACAGTTCTATACACAACATATAATACAGACAAATATATTTCAATTAAAAACTTTTGTTTTCCCGTGAGCACAACGTCTTTTGCACTTCCACCATTATAATGCTTTTCCCTTTTTCGCACACGCTGATTTTCATCACTGTATTCATGAGTATCGATTTTCTCATTTGCCCTCATGTCGTAGTCGTGAAACATTTCTCTCTAGGATATCAAAAGATCTAGAAGCAATTTTAAAAGATCGCCAGTGGTTTGAAGTTCAACCGTTTCTTTTTGTATAGCTATATTGACACCGTTAGTCCGATCTAGTGTGACAGCCTAGAAGACTGTCAATATGGTATATTGTTTTTTTTGCCAAGACCTTCAAGAGACAGCTGCCCTCGTGAACCATTTCTGATCGCTGATTCTTATCGCCAACAATAGACAGCAAAGCTTTCTGAAAACTGATGTAAGCTTTGACAAAGCCTTAGTTGCATCGGCCCTTGCACATCACCTTGTACCGGATGTTCTGTTCAAAACTAATGACGAGTCCCGCTTAGGTTCACTAGCTTGTCCTATTTCTTCAAGGTGTTCAAATATAATCCCCCAGCGATGAGTTGGCTTTGACAAAAGTTGTACAGCACCTGTATAAATAAATCTGAAACACGAGCTTGCTCGGATACAGCTTTCTACAGTATGAACTCCAAGCAAATTAATGTGAGTGGGCTGCACAAGGAATATAGTGCGCAAGCTGATTTAGTCTTTTAATGTACACTTGAAGGCATTTGCAACAACCCGATATATATGAAGCATTGTCGTATACCCGTCCTCTCAAATTTGGTTAATCGATTAGTATTTGTTAACAAAATTTCAAACAGTGGTGGCCAGTTCTTTCCCCTTGCGACTTTCTACGGAATGAATGTAAGAAAACGTTTTTCCACTTCACGATTTAACAGCATAACATATCTTATCACTACAGTCAGCTAAGCTGTATGAGATATGTCTGCTAACGAATCGATACTTATTGAAAAATACTTCAAGAATATCGTTAACAATATCTTGCAATACTTTACCTTCCAATAATTCAATCATTTTCTCGCACACCGTTGAAGACAAGTACAATGATTTTGTTTTGCCTTTATTACTATATCTAACTAACTAAATGAGAATTGAGAAAAGCGTCATATTCCGCGAGTGGTTCTAAAATTCCCACAATGAGAACCAAGAAGTTCATTACCACTACGGAATGCTAAGCCACGCGATGACAGAAATTTGATCACTGATATCACTCTTTATAAAAGTTTGATACAATATTCTCTTTCTTTGTTGAATTGAAACTCCAAAGAGCTGTCGATTCGTATGTGAATACGTAACATACCAATGAGCGTATGTATACTTACTCGGTGTATTGCACTATTCTCATGCTGTTTAATTAGTTGTGACGTATTTTTCCAATCCGAAAATCCAGTGTTACAATGAGATTCGTTTCAGGCTTCACTAAAAAAATATGCGGAAAGCAATATACATTTCCAGTAGACGAATACATGAGCTACTCTCTTTTGATTTTACCACCACTTACGTATCTCCAAAAAAACATAAAATCAGAAAATTTTCTTTTGATATCGTCAATTTGTCGACTTGAAGCAGAAAAATCAGAAGAAAAATGTTGACATTCGTTAGCGTCTCTAGTATACCAAAGATCTTGTACTTCGTTGGTAATGTTTTGCCACAAGCCATCATTATTCTGGTATTACATACCTAGATGAACTGTGCTCTGTTGAAGTAATTGAACCTCACTCTCAACCTCACTCTCGACCTCACTTTTCTCTACAAGAACTGCATGCACTAACACAATCGTTTCTTGGCCTGATCTACATATAGGAGTGTCGCACTCTTTTCTAAATTTGGAACGCTGTACAACTTTCAAAACACTCAACGCAATTGACAATCGCAATGAGTGAACGAAATAACAACTGACCAAATAAAAGTGCAATATATTGTATAGGATTCGACGTATTGGCGAGGCGGGGAATTCCCCAGTATTCTTTGTCATACTAAGCAAACAGCGTGTGCTGCCAACCTAAATAATAAAGATGCATGAAGTTAAGGTTGATTTATACAAAAAGACTTTCTCAAACACGTGTCGAAGAGAATATCAGGATTCAGTATTCTCACCCACAATTATATCAGTACTTTCGCCTGGACGGTTCGACAAATTCTTCTTGTGTAAATCAGCCTTTAATTTCGAATGTGTTCAAATTATATCGGAACATTTTGGAATGCTAAGGAAAGTTAGCTCAAAAAAGGGGCAAACCCGGAAAAAATTTAAAGTAGCAATTTTCCTTCGGATTTCGTTGGGGTGGGTCACTGGCAGTCTAAATTTGGTTTTGCATTGTATTCGGTATGTTGCGTCGTCCGCCATCTAGATTTTAAGGGTTAATTTTTGATTACTGAATAACCCGTTTATTTTCAGTTTTACACGAAAAATTGTTATAAACAAAGTTGTTTAAAATTCAATTTTCTACATTTTCAGTTTTTATAATTTTTTTTAGGATCGATATTTTTCGATTTATAGCCGAGAAGAGGTGGGTGTAAAATGTTATGATGGCATTATCACGTTTATTTTCAATTTTATCCGAAA
>JAPYZU010002354.1:0-24632 GCA_030523005.1 Tryphoninae sp. B BG-2022a | reverse complement strand
TTTTCACCCCACCCTCGTATACGTTTATTTGACTTGCCTAAATATTACATTTATTTCACTAATTTGTCTGGAAGAGCTTTGGAAAATATACCAAGGGTGTCGTTGAAGATACTTATCTTTGATTCACCGCAGACAGTTCCAAGCATGGGCCTGATCGGTATCCCAATGTAGTCCCTTCCCTGCCCATAAACTAAGCACACATCATTTTAGCGCAGATTTCGGCATTGTAAGGGTCGCCATTGTTCTATAAATCAGAATCCACCTCGTTAATTTCATATAAAAATGGCAAAAATGTTTTATGCCAAAAGATCGTTTGGTAAAAAAAAAGTTACTCACACCGCACACTGCCGTAAATTTTCCAGCGTTTATGCACTGCTGCGACGCCGTTGGAACTCTCTTTGGCTAGTTCGTGATAAAAAAAAAACATTATCTATTTATATTATCGTTTCGATTCTGTTGATGGAATTCTTTGCAAAGCGAGGTGTTTTTTACGTCGAAGGTTATTCATAATTTTCAAATATACAGGGTGAATTTCATAAGGTGTCACAGGCTTTATTCTAAGGTAGATTGGATCATTATAAACAAAAGTTGCAAATATACATTGGGGGTATTTTTAATAGTTTACGAGATATCAATTTTTAAAGTTGGTCCAATCAGAACGGGACGAGAAGTGTTGGAGCCGCCCACTCTTGCCCTAACCATAGAGATAGCACAGTGTAGGGTATTATATTTGGGATTGCAAAATTCAGAGCAGTCAATTCTATTTATTATATTATTACGCAGTGATTTTTATTTCTCGCGCGATAATAGGCGGCTCCAATGCTTCTCGGCGCATTAGAACGCGCCGTGATTTTCAAAGTTCGTCCAATTAGAATTGGATCAACTTCAAAAATTTGTATCTCATAAACTATTAAAAATATTCCCAATGTATGTTTGCAAATTTTGTTTACAATTAGCCCATCTACCTTCGAACAAGGCCTGTTACACTTTTTAAAATTTACCCTGTATATGTGTTGATGTCAAATATGAAAAGAAATCCTCTATTAAAAAAAGTTCATCTTACCACCCAGTTATAATCGTCGCCCGCGGCCAATGTGGAAATGCACGCAACGAGGAAGAAGGTAACGAAGAACATGTTTCTGCAACATAAATATAACTTACTATAAATTGTCATACGAGAAAAGTAATTCAAATCTTTGATATACATATATCTGAAACAAATTTGTGAATTTAAAAAATTTGAGCCTATTTTGAAACGAGTCTTACATAGGCTCGGCTGATAGCAAGAATTGTACACGTTTCGTACGATCGTTAACATTAATTTAATAAAAATTTAATAAAAATTAAAAAATCTACTCGCTGTTAAAAAAAGGGACGAGAAAACTAACGCACCACGTACCTTAATTTTGCCTTATAGGAAATCGGTTGAAGAAAATGTGTCTTAACACGGCAGGTGACACCTATATATACCATTTGTGTGAAGAAATAACTAACTACAGAAACTATAACTTTAACAGTTTTCCGGCTGATAATAATAAACGACTATATTTATCTTCCTCACAATTAGTCTCGGCACGTAGAAATGGATATCGGTCGAATGAAGGATACGCAAAGTCTCCGAGTATATCTCAAAAGCAAAAAATATTCTACCTATTAATTAATTCAATTTTAAGTGTAGATCGTCTGTCTACAATTTTTTCAAGCTCAGAAGTTTAAATTTAAGGTTATCGACTGTAGGTCATTAGTAATGTCAGGAAACACGAACAGACCGTGCAATAACAAAATAACTTAGAATATTTCCTTATTCCACTCGCTACGTTTCCGATATCGATAAAACAGAGACCTGTTCTCTCAATTTTGTGTTATCGACGGTTGATAAAATGCAGCACAGAATTCTTATAAAATAAGACAGAGATGGCGCTGTCGAGTTAGAATCCACCCTTAATTGCACGGGCTAAGGGTTGGGAGGAGGGTGTAATATTGACATAACGCGGTCCTGACCTCTGTTTCGATACGAATGCCCGGTGTCTCCTCCGGTTGCCAAGGAAACGGTGACTCTACCCTCCGAATTTCACGGCCTCACATGGTTCCCAAACGCCAAACCATCGCCAAAGTCTTCGCGTCTGAAATTTTCAACGGATCTTGTCGAAAACAGGTATTTAATTGTATTTTTAAATAAATATCCATTTCTCCCTCCATTTACGTCATGTACCTTCTAGCTATCTCAATATCACGATTACAGCACCAAAATTACATACAAATAAATTTCAAAAAACTCAAATTTCTCTATTCATCGACGAAATTGTTTCAATCCTTGGCTTCGATTATATATCGATTCATCACGCTCGTACGTTTTATGAAAACGTAGAGACGTCTCACCATTCCCTCGACATAGAGCCAAACGGATCAAAGCTTTTGCAAGCTGCAGAATTGCTCGTGTCTACTGTCGATTTCGATTTCTAACTAATATGTCAATGCCCGAATCCCTACCCCCTGCTCTCAACAATCTTTGATCCCGCTTACGATTTTCGTATATCTTGCTTGCAGCCACGGAAACTGGTCTAACAAAAAAAAACATCTCTCACCCCTTAACACGTGAGTTACGTCCCGACGGACGTGTACGACCATTGCTGGGAGGGTGAGCACTAAATCCAATCTTACTCACTTTGGCCTCAGGGCAAATGTCCTAGCACTCTTTTAATGTCTACCTACCATTAAATTTGTTACAAAAATTTGCTCCTTAAAAACAAATACACAAAACAAACCCAACGTAAAAAGAAATTGTCTTCAGAATTTAACCGGACACTTCAAACTTTTTGGATAAAAATAAAAATCACCTTGATCATCGAAGAAATCTTGTTCCCAACTTTGATCGCACCATATGGTTACTCCCATGAATTAGAACCAATGTATTTTCTCCTTTGTTGTTTTGCGGGTCGACGAGGGCTTACTTTTATTGCCTAAATAATTAGCCATCAAAGAAAAAAGCAATCAATGAGACGAGAACCAGCCATCGAGATTAAAAGAAAATAATAGAAAAATCAATCTGTGTGTACTAATGTGCCTACATAAGAAGTTAGACTTCTTTGGCGTGAGTGCAAACGATTTTTAGGCATTCAAATAAATTTTAACTTAGTCAAATGATCGATAAACAACCTTAACCCTGGAAAGATAAACAAGGTCCATAGAAATCTTACGTACCCACCATTTCAGTATATTACTGTATGGTAGACTTATCATAGTATAAGCCATGTGCGCTCCAGTCGGATAACTTCAGCCCGAAAAGAAAACAAAAGACATTTGCACTCGCAACCAACTTCATAATGCACGACGGTGCTGCCCGAGCAGTCGTGACGTTAAGAAAATACACTCTCATCACAACTGTCTAATGTGCTCATGAAGTCTGGCTAGGAGGAGACCAAACTCCATTGACAACCGATTGAAAAAATGGCACATAATTCACAGAGCGTAGGACTTTCATTTTTAGCCGGGGTGGCGCTCTCCACGAATTGTCACAATAGCCATTCTGCACAGTAGCTAAAGTGCTCTCCACAGATTTCGTACCATTCCAATAACCCACAGGTCTCCTCTTGCTTAGGATCCATGAGTATGTTACTCTACAGTAGAGTCGCCATACTCTATACCATGTGCACCCCGGTTGGATAAATCCACACCGAACAGAAACTAAAGAAATTCACACTCGCAACCAACTTCGTGGTGCGTGAAGGTGTGTCAACCGCAATTCTTACTCGCAACTAACTACATGATGCGCGACTATGCTGCCCGCGCGGTCATGACATCGAGAAAACACACTCCCATCAGAACTGCCAAACGCGCCTAAAGAAGTATAACCTCAAAAAAAAGAAAACAAACAGAAAGGGAGAAGAGAATCGTTGGGAGGTTCGAAGACCGAACACGATCTATGGGCGCTCCAAAGGCTATAGATCATTTCATTGTGCGAAAGAGGGAGTGTACACACATTATATGATCTCGTCCGGCATAATGCTGGCTTGGAATGTGTTGTACGTATCGGACTAGCGTAGTACGCCCCGGGTGTGTACACACTCTGGGGACAGGATACCGAAATACACAACCCTGTGTGGGACATACACGACACAGAATGTGCGGTGTTTGGTCTCCATTAATATCGGATCGACTGGATGGTTACTGCAGTAAACCCGGCTACGTTCTCTCTTGTATCTCTTTTTTTATGGGGCCATATGTCTTCCGATGCGAGATGCGCATCGCACGTGTGACGGTGTGTAAGAGAGGGAGAGAGAAAGAGGGAGAGGTCGTGTTATATCCCCGCGGGTTGGACGCTCGATCGCCCGCTCATTTGTCAACTCGCAATCTGCCGGTGTTGCGATTTGATGGCTCGCAGTCAAAACACATGGAGCATTCGATTCGATACCTGCGACACCGTACGTTTATCCTCGTTCGCACCAATGTTAATTCCAATATTCGATTCGAACGATCAAATTTTTATTTTCGATATTTACTTTTTTTTCTCATTTTTAATCGTAGCCGGAAAATGATTTTAATAAAAATTGTTTATTTTAAGATTGCGTTTTTCTGGGGGGAGGGGGGGGGGAGATTTATTTTTGTATTGATTAAATTTTAGTTTCAATATTTAATTTTGTTTTATGTGATGTTATGTACGTGTGATAAATTATTGCAGCTTGGATAATCTCGCATGCAAGAAAAAAGAACAACAAATGCAGGATCGAACGTGTGGAAAAGTCAAGTTCACCCCCCGTAGGAATATCCGCGGGCGGAATAAAAAAAAAGGGATAAAAAAATGCGCACATCCCCTCTGGGGTTATTTAGACGGTTTGCCGACACCTACTGTGTTGACGCGAAGGGTGAGTCGTCGACTATAAAGACTCGCGACTGGACCCCCCGCATCTGTCCCTTTCCCTGGTCCATATTATTGGGTTACTCCTTCCCGTCACTCTTCTCTCCATCATATATTATACACGCGCGCACACCCTCTCTCTCTCTCTTTCTCTCTTCCTCTCTCTCCGATGATACAGGAGAGTCAAGAATATTTTTCAACACCAAGCAAACAAACAAATAAACAAAAATCCGAAAACATTGTTTTTCCAGAGAACGTAAAATAAAATTGAGAATTTTGTTTTTTTTTCTTTCTTTTCCATTTCTTCACACAGTCCAGGAGAATTTTGTCCCCAGATATATGATACGAGGAGTATACATGTAGGGGTCAATGTAAAATACGTTCAGCGTCGCTTCAACGACACGAGGGTGAGGGAGGAGGGGGGGATGGTAAAATGGAAAATGAGCGCGGAATATCAAAATCTCCCCTGTTTCATCCCCTCGTTTCCTCTCGACGTTGTATAATATCAATGGACGATGGGGTGGCGATGATCGCATCGCATTACCAGTGAAGCGTTCTATGAGCGAGTGTGCGCCACCACTGTGGGTATTCCTAGGCTCTCTTTTGGCTGCCGTGAGTAAGAGACGGAGTGAGAGTAACGAGGGGGTTGAAAAGTGCGAGAGAGAACGAGAGAAGCATGGGGGACAGAGATGGGCGACGGGAGAGGGGAGGGGGTAGTAGAAAACCCCCATGGCGCGCATTACGAGGCTGGACGAGTTTCGCGTCACCCCTAAGCGGCTTGGGTGTAAAATAAACGATACCTAATTATACGCGTCTCTCTTGGCTATGTGTGCGTGTGTGTGCGAGTTGGGAGCCGCGAGGGCGAACAAGTGCTTCGGTCTCTTTTGTGAGTGTTAGTCATGTAAAAGGTGTGCTTCGGGAGCTTCGATTCGCACAAATAGGATTTAGTAAATTATAATCCAAATTGGTCACATTTTCGCGTTCGAGAATCAACGTATGTTCAGTAAAATTATCAATGAAATATTTTTATTTTTGTTATTTCTTTTGTTATATAAATGTATCAATTATTATTATTATTAGTATATCGTCATATTTACTATTGTTATTGTTGTTGTGGTCATTTTTATAATTACAATTATTGTATTTAATTATTATCGTTGTTATTATTATTGTTATTATAATTACAATTTATGCCATTATTATTATAATTATTGTCCTTAATATCATAATTATTAGTCTTATCGTTTCTTGTGCATTCTTATCATTACAATTATTATATTTAATTATTATTGTTGCTGTTACTGTTATTATAATTATAATTACAATTTTGTATCATTATTATTATTATTGTCCTTAATACCATAATAATTACTCTTATTGTTTCTTGTATACAGCGATGTGGTTAAAAATCTTTTTGTTATATATATGCGAAGAGATATATACTTACATATTATGTATACGCTACTACGGGGAGTTCGTTTATTTTTTTCGGGGCTTGAGAGGGCTTCTGTGTGCTCCGCTGCTCCGCGAGGGTGGAGCTCTTCTCTATGGGTTGGCCAGCGATGATTAATTAGCGTTTGATGAATATGTATGAGGGTGCGAGAACTTCGGGGATGAGGAGGAGGGTGGGGGGGGGGGGGGTCGCATGGCGAGGAAACCAAATTCTGTTGTAAATTTCCTCCAGCGTCTGTCTCTATGTAACTATATACGTATGTATTAGGTAATATATATATATATATATATATATATATATATATATATGCATATTTAGTCAACTAGCGTGAAAATCATCCCCCTCCGCTGAAAACCCAATGCCAAATGTATTTCGCTTCTCTCTGCCCCCCCTTCCGCCCTCCCCCAATATACCGCACGACTAGACAGCGCTCCACGAAAGTTGGTTCGCTACGTGTGGTTCAAACCTCGACCGTCAGGGGGCGCTGTTACTAGACTCTTCCTCCACATCGCAATGTTTAACAATGCGTTTTACGAATAGAGAACCAAGAACGATATAGGGTGAACTTCTTCTTTGTCAAAATATTCACTATCTATTTTATTATGACCCGGATGACCTTGGGATTTTACATTATGTATAATGAATTATATTGTACGTGAAATACGATCTTCTTGTTTTAGGGATTTTAATGATTCGAGGAAGAAAGAATATATCGTACGTCGATAGTGCGTGATGAAAAATCGTTATGCCCATAGAAAGAATGAATTATCGTTGAGACTGGAAATGCTCAGATTCACGTGTCCGACTACAACGCGAAGTAGAAATGTTGAAACTCCGGTTGAGAGGATTGTGCGAAACTGGGGTCGAGAGGAGAGAACAATGGCGAACAATAGTGAGATCTTCTCACTGTGTATGGAAGAGAGAAAAATATATATAGGTATGTATGAAGAGAGAAGAGCGAGAGAGAGAAAGCGAGATCTGGCGCCGGGGCCAAACCCGGCTTACGTGCAAATACAATTATATCTCGTGAACTCGATTACCATTTAAATGGAAACAAACGGGAAATGCTAAAATAGACCAACCGCATATACCCCCCCCCCCTTCCCACTCCTACACAACCCTTGTCGAATGTGCTGACACGGCCATTTTGGTTGTGGTGAATCGCATATCTATCGTTCGTCTAACGCTTTCATTATTACTTTATTTATCGACGAAACCTCATGTTTTATTCCATTCTTGATATATCGAAAAAAGATATCGAGCAAAAGGAAATTCCAAGTTTTTATAAAGTTTTGTCATCACGAGGAACGAGAGTAAAAAAGCGGTTACAAGTTTGCTGGGTTCTTTTTTTATTTTTTGATATATTTGAAACATGGTTGTACGTAATTCAAAAAATGTTGACTTCTGGGTCGAGAGGCGTGTGAAAAGAAAAAAAATGAAACCTCGGTCGAGATCGATTTTCCACGCTCCGACAACGCGCGGACGACATCGGCAGCTCCCATATTATTATACACTTAATTTCGTAATGAACCACATCGGTCGAGGGTGGCGCCGGTCGATCGGTTATACGAGTGAACGAGTGAGAGAGAAAGAGGGAAAGGTCTTGCACTGATTTCACGGGCCACCTGTCGCACTGTAGCATCGAGCAAGATCTGCTATGGCAAACACGTAGAAGAGACCCTTCCTCCCCGTTCTGCCTGGATAGCATTGGACACGCAGGGTGCAAGAGACATTATTTTACATCGAGCAGGGGTCGTGAAACGTCTCGCTTGTACCCAGAGCACTCTGGGCACCAGCCAATTCGACGATTAGTTCGAATTCATTAGGTAAGATAACCAACCAGATTTTACGCTCTTCCGTACCCTCGTTGTTTTCTCCCGATGAACAATTTTTATGATCGTGCGTTGACCCTCTAAATTACTTCGCTACCGATCACTATTACATTAGTGCTATATCCAATAAACGTTAATTTATTCTTTGCTTAGCTAGCTAAGACACAGATAAAAGCTATTTGAATGAAAACATCGATTGATAAAATATTGTGTTGGTTAAAAGTTATCGTTTATTCTTCTTCATCATTATTCCTCAGAAACCTAGTCTAACCATTAGTTCCTTAGACATTTTTCTAGTATATTGTTCGAAATATGTTCTGAAGATTAAAAGAAATGTTATGATTACGGATTGACATTCCGCAGTTTTGATTTTCATCCATACTTTCAATCCTTCTCCTTTCATTTGAACCACCCGAGTCACTGAAGGATTCGAATTCGTGGAAGATTGGATGGCATAAGTTTTAGACACGAATCACCTGGCCTGTTTTGGGGTCCGTTTTGTCCACACCCCACATTTCCTTGTTACAGCCCACAATACACACAAGCAGACAGAAAACGTTGAGTTCGTCACTCCATAAATCTACGAATGTTTTCATATATATGTATACATATATGTATCAACGACTGCATTACACATACGCATTTTAGGTTTCCCTGTTTGCACACTTTCCCGTAAAGCTGTGCCAATATTTCCGTCCATTGTCAATGGACTCACGCTGGCTTATACGCTCGACCACAATGAGGATCGTTACCAATGAAAAGGTCCTGGCACGCTCCCAAACTTGAGCGCGGTACACCAGGCATCCGTATACAGAGAGGATTTTATTGTAGCCACGCTTAGCCACAACGTCAAAATGTTGACCCAATTTTTGAACGTTTCACAATAAGAGTTGAGAGAAGAAAAACAAAAAGTTGATGTCCTCTTTTCAGTGACTCGAGGATGTGGAGCGTAGTTTTGCCATGATCCATACGCTAACCGGATTTCTGATAATCTGAGTTAAGTCTTCTATACATTGTTAGAACTAACAATTCGATTAATTAGATTGGTCGAGGGTTGGGCATTAGTGGATACAACCCGGACTCCAAACGCTCCTCGTACCTTGCATACTTTACACACCGCGTTGACCATTGTTGATGACGGACAATGTCATAGTACCTACCTTGGCCACCCAAGTAGCAACTGCCCTTACCAGCTAAAGCCGGATGTTGTAGAGGATCGAGTATCGATTCGCAATCTGTGAAATTTGGAGGTAAGATCGTTGACAACACTCTTGAAACTCCGGGATCGTGTCTACTGAGGGCAATCTATCCCAATCTTTAGCCCAAGTGTACGAGGTGAATATGATGACATCGCGGTCCTTCCAGTTCTGGCTAACATGTCTTTGCAAGGATGTGAAAACGCGTGTGGTCAGTAGCGTCGTCAACATCCTGACAAAGAGCGTTGATACGTCACCAGGCTAGTAACGGCATCAGCGATGGAAAATCATAAAGTACGTGGACGGAAGCTTCGTCGGGCCATTGAAATGGTAATGCGGCCGGTTCTAATATACAAAACGGGTACGTTGCCGGAGAGTTAAACGCGACGTCACCAACACACAAGGAAAGTCGATCGAGACCGTTCCTTTCACGAGATGATGGAGGCTGCCCAACATGGAGCTTCCACTCTCTCGCGATGGAACTGTGCGGTAGTATCGCGAGCCAAATGGAAGCTCGGACATGCAAGCATTCGCGGGAAGGTGTTTGTTAGAAATCGCTTCATATACAAACATGGACACATAACGTTACGGTGAATCAAACCAAATATTGGCAATATCATCGCCCCAGCCCTCCTCTAGGTATTGTTCGTCGCAAGACCTGCCAGTTTCCCTGCGTTCCAACCACCCTAGGCCCCCGCACATAACGTAGACACTACCGTATATCAGCCTGCCGCTTGTATAGAAAATGCCTGATACAGGACACTCCGCGTCCATGGGCTCGGTTCGCCCGTGTGTGAACTCGCGTATACGCGATATGGTTGGTGAGAACGTACGATGTCCATTTGAATGCTCCAGCCCGATTTCGGTGTCAATGCCGATATAACGGCTCAAGGATATTATGGGATTAGGTCTGAGAGGGCTTATCCCCCCCGCGGTCCTCTGCGACCGCACGCGAGAGGCAACCACGACTGGAAGCTCAATATGGCTCTCTATTCGCGATCTGGCATGTTGTTATCTCACCCCCACCCTCATCTCTCTCTCTCTTTCTCTCTACAGTGCATCTCGCGAACGGGTTTCACCCTCACAACTCTCCTCTTCATTCTAGACAATACGCAGGCTGTATGTGGCTTACTAGTGCTCGATGTTCGAACGAATGTACTCGAAATCACTCGAACTTCCCTACTAGCGATTCGACCGTTCTATAAATAGAATCCAATCACGGAAAAGATTTTGATTGCGCGGAATCTTAATGTTTAGTAAAATCGCTATCCATAAGATACTTTAACCAAGTGAGACAATCAATCGTCTTAATCGAATAATGCCAACATCGTCTTGATGTTCCGTGGCGTGTATTCGCAATTTAATCGTCCACTTGCCAGCACGTAGATCCGATCGCAATCATCCATAATAGATGAGCGGAGGTGTTCTAACATAGTGGATGTGTGTGTTTATATACAGCTGTACATGTATCCGTGTGTATAGAGTAGTTCAAGGGGTGTTTGGAGATCCACGATCGATGTACGATCGGGCTGTTGATTTAGGGCGTGCAATGCACAGGGTGTGTGTGTCTGTGTGAGAGAGAGAGAGAGAGAGAGGGAGAGAGACAGGCCTCGCTACACATCACGGGCTTCGTTTATGTGTGCACGAAGACCCAAAGCTCCCTCGATCGGAACTCCAGCACGCGCCACGATTACGCGATTACGCGTGTCATCTCTCACGCGAGCTGCTTCAACGTTTGGCCGTACAATGTATAACACACGAGCGGACTGAAACATGGACCCCGGGCTTCTCTCTGTCATTCCGTTTCTCTTTGGGAACGGTGACGAAGGGCGGCGCTCCGGCCAAGAAGCGAGCCCCGTTTTGGGCTCGATGATGATTTCGCTCGATGTGAGCGAGCAATGACGCGGATGATATTCGCCCTTACGACATTTGTATTATCCTGTTTCTATGTAAGGTCGAAATCGAGGCTGTAGAACTCGCGGAACTTCCCCACTTGCGAGATCGACATCTGTCGAGACGACATTTTTGTGATCGCTTCTACTTCTCGAACTGTTTTCCATACGATTTATTCTCTCGATGAAATACAGTTTCCAATTTAATTCCACCTCAAACATCCTACCCCAGAGTACAAAAATTATATTTCATTGATGAAAACATTCACCAAAAAAAAATCGCAATTTTGAATTAGCATAATTTTTTTTAACCTTTACAAAACTCGATATTCTCAAAATTAAATTTTAATTCAACGATTAAACTTGCGATCTAGACTTACCCGAAGATCCTTATTGTCATTGTGACAGAGATGTCGTTCAAAACCTTAGGTGAGCACGATAATACGTTCTCCATCTTCCCGAACATTCCTTCCTTCCTAGAGTTTTCTCATGGGCTATGAAAATATTCCTTGGTGCTTCGATCGTCGCGGACACCTAATACATCATTCTTTTTGCTTCGACCGCATTGCACATCGAAAAATGGCGTGGCTCGTGCAAGAGGCGCGACCGAATTGCAAAAGCGTGGTGTACATTAAACCGAGCGAATGGAAACTGGGGCGTTGTGCCAATGAAGATCTCCCACGCACGGTTGAACATGTATATATATATATATATATATATATATATATATATATAAATGGAGTTTAGTGTGACGTAGGGTAGTTACAGTAGAGAATCGCAAGCATGTGCGAGTATACGCGTATATATGTCGAGGAAACAGAAGCGGAGATCGAGGGACACCGCAGGCTTTTGGAACGTCGTCCTCGTACGTATATACATATATATACATACATATGTATAGTCCTGGTTTATATACGTTGGTGAAGTAACAGCACCAGCAGTGAGAAGCGACGGTCCGAATTAAGGGCACCCCGGGCAGGGTAGCACGTGCCGCCACGTGACACCAACGCTTTTGTACAAACAGCATTATGCACGACCGTGCTAACATAAATTACTGCGGGTTTAATATCGGAACGTTAGCGTTGTTATTCCGTCACTCCTCGCATCCAAATCGCATTAACTGTATGTTCTCTGGTGTGTGGTCCGCCAAGTTTTACCCCGGTATTTATTGGTGGACGCGAGTGGTTAAATAACAAAAAAGCAACCCCAAGATTTGCCCACAATACGTGAAAAATATTTATTATGTAAGTGACGGATTTTAATTTATGACAATTAATTATTTCGTTGCTAGTGTTAAGAAAATTTAAGATTGGAGCAGATTTACGTTTTTCCTAGGATTTTCACGATTCTTACTATGACTTTCTTCAATAATTTTGTATTTTAATTGATGATTTGATATGATTTGTTCCTTCAAAGGATCTTACAAGATATAACATTTGTTCTGTTGATTGATTTTATCTGAAAATGATTTTGTTTTTTTTTTCAACAATTTCACCATCGTTGATTACGAATGAAGGAACGTAAAAAAAGTAGAACAGGCTTTATCATTTGGACATCGTAGTTATATGTGAAAAATATTGATTACGTAATTGACGGATTTTAATTTATGACGATTTATTATTTTGTTGCCAGTGTTGAAAAAATTCAAGATTGGAGAAGATTTACGTTTTTCCCAGGCTTTTCACGATTCTTACTGTGATTTTCTTCAATGATTTTGTACTTGAATTGATTATTTGATATAATGTGTTCTTTCAAAGGATCTTACAAGAAATAACATTTGTTCTGTTGATTGATTTGATGTGAAAATGATTTTGTCTTTGTTCATCAATTTTTCCATCTTTGATTAGGAATGAAGGAACGTAAGAAAAATAGTACCGGCTTTATTATTCGAAGACAGTAACTATATCTATATCATGAAAAAAGTGGAGGCAAAAATTGATTACGTAATTAACGAAAATTAATTATTTTATTGCTAGTATTAAAAAAATTCAAGATTGACTTTTTTCCAGGTTTCTCACGATTTTTATTATTATTTTCATCAAAAACTTTGCACTGAGATCGAGACAGAGAGAGAGTCTATAGCTACACCAACGATCAATGATCCTTTTATAATTTCGCCATTTTCGACTACGAATGAACGAACGTAAGAAAAATATATCAAGTAGAGGAAACCCCGTGGCGATTGAAGCGTTCAAGTATCCGGTATCATCTTCCCACCCTCTCTCTCTCTCTCTCTCTCTCTCTCTTCCCCTCTCGTTCTCTCCTCGTTCATGAATGAAAATTTTATGAATGAAACACGATGCAGTACCAGGCAGTTTTTGATGTCGGGCGATCATCCAAGAGCGCATCGACTCCCGACAACGATCACTCACCGCCAAATCCCTCTGAGAGACTGAGCTTGTGATATTCGAACTGACAAGAGAGAGAGAGAGAGAGAGAGAGAGAGAGAGAGAGAGAGAGAGAGAGAGAGAGAGAGAGAGAGGTCGATGTATATACTAGGTATATATAAATGGTTAACCCGGATGCAGCCTCTTGATATACGAGTGCGCGAGCCGCTTCGCCTCATTACGGTTTACCGATTATACAGCGAGCCATTGTAGTTTGTCGGTTAACGTGTTAATTATGCCGGCTCGCATATCGTCTCTCTCTCTCTCTCTCCCTCTCTCTTTCTCTCTGTTTCATAGTATATGTTTTCCTCTACTCGAGCTTGCCTGTGTTTGCAACCGGCCGTCGTTATACACACTGCACACGGAGTTAAATCGTTGCCTCCGGGCTGTAGCTGCGGATTCGAAATGCCAGGTTTATACGCCCGCTACACAATCCCGAGCTTTCGGATAATTCATATAATTTACAACTCGCGGAAGAAAAAAAAAGAAAATAACACCGAGAAACAAAATTAAAAACAACCCGTTGGGTAATGCAGAAACAATTATATTAATACTCCTGGCTAGGTGAATCCGCTTGGTTTGTGCACATTTTGAAGATAATTAGCGTCGCGATCGGGGTTTAATCGGGGACGAAAATAATCGGGATTAATCGATTTTAAATCATAGAACAGGCATTTACATTCGTTAAATTTGGATCATTAGAATAAATAAATAAATCGTTATTTTAATACAGGTGAATTGCTAATTAAGCAATTGATCTAATTAAGTCATAAACTATTGGATAGTTTTATTTCTTACGATCATAAAAATGTATTTTTGTAATAATAATTCATAGTTTGATTATTTTTTTAGCCACGAATTTATTCAATTTATTTTTTCATAGTCGATTTGGGATAATTATAATAAGTGAATAAATCGTTATTTTAATCAGGTGAATTGCTAATTAATCAATTGATCTAATTAAATCATAAACTATTCGATAGTTTTATTTCTTACGATCATATAAATTTGTTTTTGTAATAATAATTCGTAGTATGATTATTTGTTTTGCCACGAATTTATTCAATTTATTTTTTCATAGTCGATTTGGTGTAATTAGAATAAGTGAATAAATCATTATTTTAATCAGGGGAATTGCTAATTAAGCAATTGATCTAATTAAATCATAAACTATTCGATAGTTTTATTTCTTACGATCATAAAAATGTGTTTTTGTAATAATAATTCGTTTTTAATATTCGTAGTACGATCATTTTTTTAATCACGAATTTATTCAATTTATTTTTTCATATTCGATTTGGGATAATTAGAACAAATAAATAAATCATTATTTTAATACAGGCGAACTGCTAATTAACCAATTTATTTAATTAAATCATAAACTATCCGACAATTTTTTTTCTTACGATCATAAGAATGTCTTTTTGTAATAATAATTCATTTTTAATACTCGTAGCATGATTATTTTTTTAATCACAAATTTATTCAATTTATTTTTCCACATTCGATCTGGTGCCTGTTTTTTCTTTATTCTTATTACAAAAAGTTGTCAGACTCGAAAATGAAAACGAGATTCTCGAGAGGATTCGAGGCAGTAATTTAGAGCAAACAAACACTGTCTCGGAGTACAATTATACGTAATAAATCAGTGAGCCCGAGAAGAAGTTAACACATCACGTTGCCTTCTTCTTCGAGACGCGTGGGCCTCTATATAAATAAATATATGTATATATATGTAATAGCGTGCGTTTGTGTCTTTGACACGACGAACACGACGTGTTACGCAATTATACGTAGTCTGCCTGTACCAGGAAAGTGTCGGTCTGATCGTTAAACAATTCAAATCTTAACCGCGATAATCATACTCCAATTGTCGTCACGATATATTTAACTTCACAGTCATTGTGGAACTCGGATTAAAGCGAATCGGCCAAGGCCACGCTCAAGTCCAACGTAATTATTCAAATTTTTTTTCCGCTTTGCACGAGCGTTTATAATTGAAAAATAATATTCTAATCACGAATCGATTAAAGATTTTATCTTACGAAACGTTGCATTGTCTTAATTGAGAAATAAATTAATTTGATTTTGTCAATCAATGAGTATTGGAATTTTAAGAATAATTATTTTATTATTAAGTTATTTATTAAAAGATTATTATTAAATATTGTTAAAAATAATTATTTTATTATTAAATTATTTATTAAAAGATTATTATAAAATATTATTAAGAAATTATTATTAAATTAAATTTATTTACTTAAAATAATTATCTTTTAATAATATTCTATAATATTTTATAATAATATATATAATAATATAAAAATATAATATTAATTATATTATTAAAATAAATTAGATTTATATAGTTATAGATGTAGATAATTAATTTTAATAATTTAATTAATATTATATTATTAAAATAAATTAGATTATTATAAAATATTATAGAACATTATTAAAAGATAATTATTTTATTGCAAACTTATTTCCGAATATTTGTAACATATTCGTGAATTTTTTTAACTGCTCACTTCACGTTACTGATTTGTTATTATTTTATGGCTGTTTAAAAAAGGGTTGACGTGAGAATCGAGATCGAATGACTTCGAGTGCGCCATTTCGTAATCCTTATCCGGTACCGGATGTCTCGAGCGAGGGTTTCTGGTTACCGCCCGGTCCTGTACTCGGTGATAAAGTCGAGATCAATGACAGACGTTGGAAATCAAAAGTTGACATTCACGAGCGTCTCTTCGCCCATCATACCCTCAACAGCATACGAAGGGATCAACGTCTCGTACGAACTGAGGTAAAGAAAGATCGACGAAAAATTACTCGAACGATGCAAATTGAAGATAATTTCTTTTTTTATCATAACCTTCTCAACTTCTCAATTTTTATAAATTTAATCAATCGATCAATTTTGCCAAATTATTGATCGATTATTGTTCTTTGATTATATTTTTAAGGAGCCAAGCGATGCTCTCGATCTTGCACTTACGGCGGTCTACGTGCACAGCGAGGACACCCTCGTGCCTAAAATGTACGTTTCCATGCAACCCGAGGCACTGGGACGCGAGACTTGGCGAGTACTTCGCAACGAGCTCAAGGTACAATTATTACAAGAAATAATTTGTTGGTATAGCTATAAGTATTTTCCAGGAATAAAAAAAACAATGATAATATCTTTAAATTATAATTGTTTAGGTTTTTTTTTATTACATCAATTTTGTTTCACCTTGACGTTTATAGAACGACGTATATTATAATTTATAATAACATATCTCGCGTATCATCCAGGCGTAGCGACGACATGGAAGACTGAGACGATATAGTAACGGCGTCATATACGAGCTAATTTAAATTCGCGTCCCTCGCTCGCTGAAGGCTGGATTAAGGAACGCCTGCCAGAGCAAAGATCGCGAGCGAGAATTTTCGAGTGAGCTGAAAGAGAGAGAGAGAGAGAGAGAGGGAAAAGAGAGAGAGAGAGAGAGAGAGGAGGAGAGAGAGAGAGAGAGAGAGAGAGAGAGAGAGAGAGAGAGAGAGAGAGAGAGAGAGGGAGGTCTTTGCATAGTACACAGTTATTAACATTAAGCGAGACAGCTGTTTGCGTTCTCACTTGGAAAGATTCCCGAGACCTGTTCGAATCGTTCCAACTCGTTCTCTCTCACTCTCTCCCGTATAAATACAGGAAATGTTTTGACAAAATCAAAATTTCATGTCTGGCGGTGCACTCACGTTCGCACAGTGACACGGAGAAAGCTTTCACGAATAGTAAACTCTCGTCGCTTTGAATTTTTTACAATTAAAATTCACGCAAATCTTCACGTTTCAGACATCTTCACCTCAGTTCGAGATTCAAACCGGATCTTCGCGAGCTAGGTATAGTCGAGGAGATACTCAAGAAACGAGCGATCAAGATCGCCCGAAGACGGGTAGCAAAATGGCTGCGCAGCGCGGTAAAATGGCGGTCCGCCCGGCCGCTGCCCGAGCGACCTCAGCGCCCGTGCGGTCGACTCAAGAAGCTCCGAACGGCAAACTTCATAAATACGCCGGTAGAACGCGCCACGATGGAATTCCTGACAGGATCAAGAGGATTCATCCGAGTAGCTTGAAATTAGCGATAGAAGGTCCTCACACGGATCAAACTAATGCCGGATACAGTCGAAAGGAAGATGGAACTTATTACGGGGTGTGAAAATGTATACACGATTTTTTTTGTCATCTGGAACTCGGTAACAGAGAAATGTTGGAGATTTGATGTTTTTCGACGTAATATTGTAATCGATTTGAACGATTAATTGTTTTTAGTATATTTATTATTAATGAATTTATCTGCTTTTTGTGAACGTTTTCTTGTACCGTGATTATTTATGATATCAACAATATAATGACAATGATTGTTAGGTAATAAAAAGATATTTCAACTTTATTCCCATCAATCGTTATCATCACGAGGTTACTGTCAACAGGTTTTGGGAGATTTTGTAGATAACTCTTTTTTGACATCCTAAATTCCAACTTTTTTTGCTTCTAGATGTGTTTTTGGCTATCAAATGTATAAAACGTCAACCCCTACCCCTATTTTTTAAATATCTTGTTAAAAGCGTCAAAGTAAAAGAGAGTTTAAGGTTTCTTTGACGAGGCATGAGGAGAAAATTAATGGAAATTAAAATGCAATTTATATCGAAGATTGAAAGATTGAAACTTCTGACGTCATTTTCGTACCAAATTTAATATTTTATGCAATCAGCATAAAAGATTATAGTAGGGGTATTTGTATTGCGCGAGAAATTTTCGATTCCGCAACCTCCAATCAAAGCCTTTTTGGACGAAAACAAAATTTTACCCTCGACAGAACCGATAGTCGACATTTGTATTTTATTTTCCCAACTTTGGAGGGTCTGGGGAGGGGGACAAATTTTTGTTTCGTCCAAAAAGACTTTGTAGCATCATTTCATAATCGAAAATTTCCCGAGTAATACGAACATGATGGATTAAAGGAGATTTGGAGCAAAACAAAATGTGGCTTCATCGACGAGGCGTTTTTTTTTTTTAGTCGAAGCGTCACCACTTCCACAAAAATTAAGTTATCCAGATGATCGTTGGCTAGTTATTGAGCACTCGGCAAGCTCTTCAAAAAGTAACTAATGAATTTTTCTACCGGAGTAATGAGAACAGAAATCAATCGTCGTGAAAAGTCGATTTTACGAAATTTCCCACCCCGTGCAGAAATTTTGGCAGGGAAACAGCTGGATTCTGATCTGTGTCCCGGACTCCCATGCGAGGACTAAATCTAAGGTTTATAAACTGGATTCCATTAGAAATTCCGATCCGAATCCGTTAATGACTCTAGCTGGATTGGAGCAAGGATACCGATCAAAGCTGAAAGCATTTTATTCAATACTAGCTTCTACCCGCGGCTTCAAGGAAACAAATTGAAAGCAGGAGGATAGGCTGACAAACTACTAAGTATGTATATAAAAAGAGCGTATGTAATTGTACGATCCAAGAATCGTATAGCACATTTATTGGAGTGCGAGCTAATTCTTTGCAGCACGTTCCAAAAGAACCTAATAATTTTCTGTACAGTTTACGCATTTATAATACCAGCCGACGCATCATTCGTTTGTGAGAAGCGGGATCGTCATGCGCCACCCGTCGGTCGTGGCCGGTACTACGACTACTATATCTATATATATTCGTATTGGTCATAGAATCTACGCTCACCACAGGCTTCATATTAGGCTTAAATCCCTGCCATATCCTGATCAGAATATGATCAGTAATTTGGTATCCCTGTTAACATTTCTACACGGGTCTATAGCCCGTGAACGTCGATGAATAGAAACAGAGACTTAAATAGGAATTTAATATAGTAATACCGAAAATACAAGTGACCGCACCATTTTCAAAATTATGCCATCGCCGTCGTATATACGCTGATACTGATACAAGTTGAATTCGAAACGGGATGCCGGTTTTGGGGAATCCATGACAAATCCTGATCAGGATTTGATCGGACATAGGGTTTCCTGTTAACATTTCTGCATTAAAAGTGCATTCCACTCAATATTTATCATTTCAAAACCTGTAAAAACTTATGTCGATTGAAAAATTATCCCTAAAATTGAATACATAACTTGTTTTTTTTGCTAGCACTCAAATTAATCGATAAAGAGGTCCAAATATCATTTCCTCTCGTAAACATCAATGTAACTTCATTTTACGATCTAGGTACTTAATAATTCTATTCTCAATTACCCCTACGCAATAAAATAAAGACATTATCAAAATTTGATAAATCCATAAAACGTTATCATAATTTTCACCGGCGTATAAAAGTGATGCGAACAAATGATCTGAAAATCGGTAGTAAAACAGTATTCTCTATTTTCATCTGCAATCCGTTATAACACCTCCGCATGTTGGTGATCTCTCGAGCGGATTAAGCTACATTGATGTTTCGGGCTCTCCTCTTCCACCGATGGTCCATGCAAGAGTAAGAGAGAAAGGGAAAGAGAGAGAGAGAGAGAGAGAGAGAGGGATGCAAATACAGAATAAGCGTTATCAAGAGCCACTGATGCAACTTTCGCGATGTTTCCCGCTGGCTAAACTCACGTCACATATATTTCACGAGAGATGTAAATCGAGGGTAACGTATATCCGAGTCGAGAATCCTGTCAACAATCGCCAATCCCCTATGAGAGAGAGAGAGGGAGAGAGAGAGAGAGACAGAGACAGAGAGATCTATTGAATTATGGGCGGTTGGCTGCCTCCGCCTTGCCGAGTGCGCACGCGGAGGTAGTGTGGCATCATGCGATACCCAGCTCCCGATCCGTCCATGCAACAATGGTATATCTGATCGTGTTGACAAATTGGCATGGACGATGTTATCTCACTCGCGGATGGGAACGTAACCAGGGAGCGAACAGAGCCCAGCATCAACGGCAATAGCAATATCGGTGGATACACCAAACGAGCATGCGAGATCATCACCGGGGATGCCACCGAGAGTCCTCTGGGACGAGATCTTCCACGATATTATGATTATTACGAAAAAAGAAAAACCAAAAAAATAACGAATGAGTTAACAAAGGCTATCGTTCAAGAAAAAATCTTAAATCATAGTCATGGAAGAATAAAAACAATAAGTAAATAATAAAATAATAATAATGCAAAAATAAAATAATAATAATGAAACAATGAAATAATATTATTTTCGTTTTGTTATTTTAATATTATCTATTATTTTATTTTCGTTTATTTTTGTTATTTTATTATTATATTATAATAATTATTTCATTATTATTTTATTATTAAAATAATAATGAAATTAATTTAATAATAGAAGAATAATAATGAAATAATAATTATTTTAATAACAAAATAATAATAAAATAATTATTATTATATAATAATAAAATAATAATTATAATATAATAATAAAATATAATAATAAAATCATAATAAAATGATAGAAATAAGTAAATGATAAAATAATAATAAAATAATAAAAAATAAATAAATTGATAAATAAATAATAAATGTTTCTTCAACAGAGGAGAGGAACGAGAAAATTTTTACCACAAGTATTTCGATGCATCTTTCGAGGGATGATTTTTTCCTCGCTTATACCCATCTCGTCCGAAAGAGACACGGACGACACTCTCGTGAATCAGTGTTGTCTCATCGTTGTACTAGATTTCTATATATATATGTCGTTTTGTCCCAGGGAAAGGACGGAAAATGTCCCATTACCCGGTAATCCGTGTTTGTAATAAACCAGCACCCCGCTATGCGAATGCATATATATATATATATATATGTGCGTGTGTGTATAGAACGCGTGCGCGATGTTCCCTTCAACTCACCCCGTAGAAAGGCCTATCACGGTCGCATATGCTCCTCATGGAATATCATTTATGTCTTCTCACCCCACGATTGCGTATAACTATATATATATATATAGCGGAGGTACGCAGGCCCCCGTGTCTTGGCTCCGTTTGACCCCCCTTGCAGAATATTCTCGCACCCTACCTAACCACGTTTCATCCTTATACATACCCCCTTAATCCGGGCATGATTGCGCGGGGTGCCAGTCCCAAGCAACCCCCCGAACTCTCCACCATCTCGAGCAAGGAATCTTCGCTCCACTTTTTCGACGTTGCCCCTCCTCAAAAACCCTTTTTCCAACAATTTTTCACTATTTTATTGGATAATAAAAAGCTGTTATAATAAAACTGTTGAAATTTTATTAAATTATAATAATATTAATATTACTATTTTTCGATCCATTTGACATAAATTTCACATTGTTTTCTACCTAGAAAATTTCTTGACTCGAACAGTCGTTCGAATTTACCGAAATTAAATACGAATTGAAAATTCCCAATTTTTCAACATAATCATTTTCTGATTAAAAAATTTGTATTTGTTTTTTATTTCATCTTCCACGATAGCTTCACGATTAGTTGCGATAATAATAATATTGTACGAATAATAGTTTTTCATCGTCGCAAAATTCATTTTCTTTCCCAATTTCGTTATAAAAAAAAAAGGAAAATCGACGACGACGAAGACTACGATAAGAAGAAGAAGAAGAAAAAAACGTGGAATGTCGTTCGTGCGGCGTTCGTGGCAGGCAACAAGCTTCGACGGAGCCAATTACTTGGCCGAACGGTTTTATTTGTATTTAATTCTTATTTAATTTACTTTTTTACGACCGCCCTCCTTTTTGTTCTGCTTCCAATTCCTGCTTACTCCTACCACCCTCCACCTCGTCGTCTAGGCCATCGCGTTAACGAAAATCGAGGAACGTTTCTTCGTCTTGGTCCAGATATGCAGGAGGTATCTGTCATATACAGGGTGGAGCACATAACTCTTAACAGCTGAATATTTCGGAAACTATTTATCCAATCAAAAAGTTGTTCATGAGAAAGTTTTATGCTTTCGATGGGCCTTTCTAACTACAAAAATATGAAGTTACTCCCTGCCCCCTTTATGGGGGGCGGGGGGTAACTTTACAATTTCAAACGTAACCCCTTATCTGACAAAAAATCACATCTGACAAAAAAATGTTTCGAATAAAATTTATTTGTTTTTTCCCGTAAAATCCAACCATCTAACATTTTATAGGGGGTCCCGTTTGAAATTGTAAAGTTACGCCCCGCCCCCCATAAAGGGGGGGGGGGCAGGGAGTAACTTCATACTTTTGTAGTTATACAGGCTCCTCGAAACATTAAAATTTCTCATGAAGAACTTTTTGATTGGACAAATAGTTTCCGAAATATTCAGCTGTTAAGAGTTATGTGGGCCACCCTATATATAGATATATATATACTTGTGTGTATGTGTGTGTGTGTGTATGTGTGGAATAGAAGAAGATCTCTCCAAGAGGGAGAGAGAGAAAGCCCCGTCACTTTAACCCGATTAAACGAGCCTGCGAGAAGGAGAAACAGATAGAAAGAGAGAAAGGGCGATGCGGGAAAATTGGATCCGCGGGATAACGACGGAACGAATTAGCAAATGGCTCGTGGATCGTTTGCCATTCACGGATTCTAGCTCATCAGCATATTATTCCTCAGGAAGATTTTAGCCGCTTGATCAACCGAAAATTGACTGACCTGTGAAAGGAAAAAGGTTCGATCAAAAATTGAAAAAAAAAAGAAAATTAAAACTTGTCATTTTCCATTGATTTTTAACTATTTTCTACGAGAGTAAGTAACTCTCGTTACGGTATAGAGATTTGAAACGACAGCTTCGTACAAATGGAAAAACAAAGTTTCGCGACAAAGTATTTTCTATTCTTTTTTTGTTTTTCTCTTATTTCTTTCATTTCTACCACATCGTTGGACTTTTCGTCGCGTGTTTGGGTTCCGTCTCACATTGGCAATGACGACGAACGTCACATCCAGAGAGAGAGAGAGAGAGAGAGAGAGAGAGAGAGAGAGAGAGAGAGAGAGAGAGAGAGAGAGGGAGAGAGAGAGAGAGAGAGAGAAAGAGAGAAAGGACCGGAGAATAGTGAGAAAATGTTATGAGAGAATGAGTGAGGGAGAGCTAGAAAGGGAACGAGAAAAAGAGAGAGAGAGAGTGAGAGAGAGAGAGGAAGAGGGAGGTCGTAGAGGAAAGACGCGTTGATCCCTTCGGGATGAAGTTGCTATTCCACTGAACTTGTTACGTTATATTTATCAGTGCGGAGCAGCACGCCACACTGAGCGTTCACCCGAGGGGGCTTTCCTTTCCGGCTCTGCAGAGCCTCGACGAGGAGTCGCCCTCTGGCAACGTTCTCGCACATCTCGCCCTGGTGCACGTCGTGTTCACTATGTCTCCTTCTCTCTCTTTCTTTATACATATATATATATATATATATATATATATATATATATATATATATATATTGTACGTACTCATTTTCTTGTTCCTTTTCAAGAGACTGGACCACCGTATATCGTTGCCACGAGCTATTTGGGCGACCTCAATTTTCCTTCGATTTTCCTGATTCACGATCGACTACCTCACCTAATATTTTCTTTGTATATATATATGTGTGTGTGTGTGTGTGTGTGTGTATGTATATACATGCATATAAACATGTATATGTGTATGTGCATTTTCGTTGGGAGAAAATCCTACCAATCACGATTTTCCTTCGTCTCAACGCCCCAAGACATATTTCTCGACCATTTTCCAAGAGGAAACGAAATATCACCGCGAGCTTTTGCACATTGAAAAATTGAAGGGTTTTCATATTTTGAACGTACTATTTTGTATCGTTGGAAGTCTTGAATAGCGAGATTTTTGTTGTTCGAACGTTATTTATCGCGGTTTTGTACGAATGGAGATAATCGACGAATTGGAAAATATTTATTTTAAGGATATAAAGAAAATTGGAAGTTCTTTATCAAAATAACGTCAGGATATTAGTTACTGTTATTTTTTTGTTTTTGTTTCAAAATTCAGTTGGAAATTGGAAAGAGATTTGCTTCGAAGATTTTGCCATGAGTCGAAGAAAGTC
>JAPYZU010002353.1:0-13530 GCA_030523005.1 Tryphoninae sp. B BG-2022a | reverse complement strand
TGTGTGTGCGTTTACGAGCACCCCCCTCGTGGACGAAAACAAGGATAGAAAGAGAGAAAGTGGCGCGCGGCAAAGAGCGGTCGAAGGAGGGAGAGACGTTCGCGAGAGTGGTAGGTGGGACGAAGATAAGACGATGAGAGGGATGGAAGAATGAGAAAGAGGACAGGCACACCGTTCGTTTCTTTTCCTCTTCTTATTTCTTCGTCTTGTTCTCTTCTCCTCCTTGGTGTCCTTCTCCCTCGTTGCTCCTCCCGCCGTTCAACTCGGCTTCTCTGTATCCTCCTTCCACCCGAAGAAATAATACAACTCCAATTTTTTTTTCTTCGACCTCCTCCCTCTATCCACTACCTCCTCCTCCTCCTCCTCGACCCCCCTCGGTTAAATCGTCTTGGTGAGACTATACGTACTCGCACCTCCTCCTTCCCCCTTCCATCCTACGACCTTTATCTCGTTTCACACCGTCTACCGATCGTCGTACGGAGACCTTACGAAGACCCGAAGCTTTTCATACAAAACCTCTCGTTTCTTCGACATCGTTTGATATCCGACCCCTCCTTTCGAATAACGTATACGTGTTAAATTTAGTTCGCGCGCGATGCGTGCAGATCCAACCGTAGAATTTGCCGGAAAGTATCGTCGTTGTTCGTACGCGTGCTGGCCTTTTCCGGATCGGACGGGGTTTCGCGTTGACTCCCCCGGAGGGCGCCAACTACAAACTGGCACTGAGGTACCAACGGGTGGTCGACCACGGCGTGGCGTGTAACGCGGTGGCAGCTAGCTCCCACTCGTACGACAGTACCGATGTGCCGGTTCTTCGTCTCCTCTCCGTCTGTAGGTTTGTGTGTATGTGTGTGTCCGTGTATCTATGCGTTTGCTTTTTTGTTTCGTTCTTTTTTCTGGCTGCTGCCTTTTTTGTTTTGTTTCGATTTCCACGGCATGACGTCGGGGCGTAACAGGGGGTAGAGAAGGGGTTTCGCTTGGGCGGGGTACACGGCAATCGGTGAAGAGGTGTCAGCCCGCTCCCTCGTTTCGACTCCAATCCCACCAACACGATTGCAGCACTGTGTATCGTTTGTACTCCGTGAACTACATGAACCACCTATATGTATATATGTGTGTACATAAATTGGATTCGTATGAGTTTGACGAGAGAGAGAGAGAGAGAGAGAGAGAGAGAGAGAGAGGCGGCTGCTATGGTGAGTGCAGTAGGGAGCTGCCTAGTGGGTTGTTGGTAGTGGTGAACTTACGGAACAATGTCTCCTGGGCAATGCAACGACTTTCTCTCTCTCTCCCTCTCTCTTGGATGGTATAGCTCACACATTCGCATATTTGCTCGAAAGATATATACACAAGCAAATCCTCATCGCGCGAAATGTATGGCGGACGAGGTGATCATGAGCGTGTTTGCGCGACATCGGTGTGTGATACTGATATAGTACGAGGGTAAAATACTTTCCTAGCGACGGTGTGCGATCAGTGGTGGAGGTAGTTGTCGCCGTGGTTTCTTTTTTCTCTCGTTCGTCGAGCAGGTGGGGTTGGAACAGGGGCTAGAGTGGAGTGGGGGGGGGGGGGGTGAGGCGCGCGTGTGTGTGCGCGCTGATTTTTGCGAGATGGTTTGCCCCCGGTGGGAGGGTCCAGAAAGCGGCACGCCGTCGTACTTGCACGACGTACGGGTGGGGGGTGGTCGCGGGTTAGGGGAAAAAAGGCCAGATGCCCACCTACCTCTCTCTCTCCCTCTCTCTTTCTCTTTCACTCACTCATTCACTCACACTCCCCCCCTGTATTACAGCCATCTCGCTCGCGCGCTTTCTCCCCTCTGTGTTGTCGCGGTACCGGTGTACGAGTGGGTTTTGTCGGAGGTATGGAGCGAGCTCTCCCGTGCTTGGCGTCGGACCTCGTAGATCGTGTGGCCCACGGACGACTGCTATACGCCCGGCGGTTAGCGTTGGCAAACGCGACAATAAAATATGGTGAAGCTGAGGGCCCGTAGGGGGCCACCAGCGCCAGCTCCGACTCGACTTTCTCCACCTCCCGTTACTACTACTCCTCCTCATTTACCTCCTATATCCGCGGCTCGTTGCTTATATTCTCCTTCTCTCTTTCGCTCTTATATCTAGCGCACCCTCGCGGAATCATCCCCAACTCCCCCCTTGTGTTGGTAGTAACGCTATGGCCCCATGGGCTGTATAACCCGCAGGTCTATCCTCCTTCTCCCACGGGTTCACTCGTCTTTCTCTTCCAACCCCTCGCTCCCTCTCTCTCTCTACCTTTCTCTCCTTTTGCATCTCTTGTCGAGTCAGCTACCTTCCCCTTTACTATATACACGTACACACGTGCGCCCGCGCGCGCACGAAAACACATACCCCTCTGTTCTCGCTTTCTTCCCTCTTCGTTCTCGCTTCTCCGGTTTTCCCGGATAGTGGGGAGAAAGATTCCCTCTGACGACCCTCTCTTTCTCTCTTTCTCTCGCGCCCCCTGGGTATACGTGTGCGTGTGTAGTACTTTTCGAGTAGCGGGAGAACACAGGAACACAACTGTACCTGCGTACAGTCCAACACACTACGTCGACGACGATGACGTCGAGAGCCCACTGGGTTGAGGGTGGTGGAACAGTAGGAGCAGGGTCGAACAGGAGGGGGCAACTACACGACAATTTTAGTTCGATAGATCCCGAAGTTTAGCTTCGGTGGCGCTGCTTACTTGACGCTGACTTCTTCTACCGGTAGTTTGTTCGGTTATACCATATACACATATACCCTTCTCTCGCAAACTCTCGGACCACCCCATTCTCCCGAGTTCTATAGCTTGTACAGCCTCACTCGATCCACTCCCCCATCTCCTTTCTCATACCTTTCTTCTTCCTTCTCCTCTTCTCACGTCGCGATTTCTCATCCATCGACACATCCTTCCGCTTCTCGGAACGATCTTTCTCCTTCTCACCCACCCCTTGCAACCCTCTCGCGTGCATCTCCCACCCACGCTCTAGTCACACTTTTCCCGTGTTTCTTTCCATCTCGTTCCTCTCCTTCTCCACGGTGTTCGTTGCTTCCCCTTGCTCGTCATTTCCCTTCGCCGTCGTTTATGGTGCGAATGTGACGTCGGACACACGGGGAAAGTTTCTTCGATTTATTTCTCCGACACGTTCTCGTTCTTGTTTGATTCGATTCAAGATCCAAGATCTGCTTTCCGTTACGTGCTTCTTAAATCGCCTCTTACGTTTCTTCGTTTACTTTTAAATACAATGGGGGGGGGGGGGGTAGTAAGATTCGAGCACGATACATCCCTTTTTCCACTTCGCAGTTTTTATTCAATCCTGATAAATCGTCACGCGTCATACGTCGTACAGACTCCCGCATACGTATAGCGACAAAGTAGTTCGTCACATATACGATAAGGTGTATCGTGGTGTAAGTACGCAAGAGCCATGGGTAAAGCCACTCGGTTGCAATTTTCCGGAGTGGGAGAGGATATTTGCTCGAGACAGAGCAGATCGCGGAACACGATGCGCCGTGGGGTCGTCGGGGTGGGGGCAGCTGTTGGCTAAAGTGAAGGTGGAGTGGAGGGGGAAAAGGATCGTGTATAAATCGTCGAACTTTCCCCTTCCACGATTCTTTCTCATATACCCCCACCACTCGTCTCCGCGAGTGATTCTCGCGGGGGCCGCGCTTTTTTCCCCTCTTCCGTGGGCGCGGACGAGTCTCGCTCCGCCCCGTCACCACTCACCACTACACGGATATTCTCTCGTGGCACCACGCTTCGTTATCTCTCTCGCTCTTTCTCTCCCTCCTCTCTGGCTGGCTCGCGTTAACAACGAACCTCGCCGCGCCGCGGCGGTGAAGTCGAAAGCGCGCGCGTGCTGGAACACCACCCAGGCTCTCCTCGCACACACCAACCCTTCGGTAAAGAGAAGAGGGTGCTGGGCTCGGTTGTCACCGGTGACTCTCTTACTCGCGCGTTTTATTCAACGGTGTAGCCGTGCGGAGCACACACCGCGTCTCCCGGTCCGTCTCTGTCGCCTCTTTCCGCGCTTCTCGTGCTCCCCCCCTCCCCTTTCCTCTCTCTCTCACTCTTATTCCCCTTCCCCCTCTTTCCGGCTTAACGTTAAGGCCTCACTTTTAACTCTCGCGGAACGTCCGAGACTCGATCTCATCACGTTGCTATCCCTCCTCTCCACCGCCTCCACCACCGCCACAATCCAGATACACATACACACGATTTCTCTTTGATTCTGTCTCGCTCTTGTCCACGCTCTCCTTCTCATGAAGCTTCTCGAGTCGTACTACTTGGTGCTCTTGCTCTCGCGGCGGTGGAACACACTGCGGAACGGTCGCGTGGGAGATGTTGGGTTGGACGGGGTGGGGCAGGGGCAGGGGGGAGGGTTACTCTACGCAACGCACACCGAGACACTCTCGGATGTGAAACATTGATGTACCGTTTGTTAACACCGCGGTCTACACAGCGTGCGCACTGCTCTCTCTCTCTCTCTCTCTCTCTCTTCCCCTCTGCACTCACGCCCAACCCTCTCTCACCATCACATGCGAATTTTAATATGTAGTTGTTTACACATGTACGACACACCAGTCCCTGCGCGAGAGTGCGCGACTTTTCAGAGTGTTTGAAATAACGTGCGCATATATCCGCGTTAGAAACGCCGCGCAAGTGAGTGCGTGTTACGTGTTATACGTACAATATTCGGGTTAAACCCTCCGAATTCAACCCCCTCCCTTCTACGACAATACCTCAGGTTGGAATATATTATATATATATGTATATATATATATATATATATATATAAACGTTTTTTTTCTTTTTGTTGTTCTTTTTGTCGTTATTTACCTACACACGGTCGCGTCGTTGACGGCGGAATAAAACGTCTCTAAAGTCTTATTTGCAGTTTCGTCCCTGCCCCGGGGGATAGTTAGAACAAGATATACATACTCCGCTGCATTACATTCTACGCTCACGTATGTATGTTATATTACGGGTACGCAATTTTCCCCTGCCAGTCACGCATTCCCAACGACGCGAATGAGAGTTTGCATATTGCTTCGCGTGTCTCCTCTCTAACCCATATAAAGCTAGCTCGTTCTCTCAAGAGAGACAGAGAGGAGAGAGAGAGAGAGAGAGAGAGAGAGAGAAGGAGAGAGAGAGAGAGAGAGAGAGCTTTATGCCAACCACACTCGCACGTGCATTTTCTCCACTTGTCTCCGCCACGGTTCTTTCTTCGAGTTATAGATCTCATAAAAACATTCCAACGAGCTATCCTGGAAAACCCTCGTATAAAGTGAAGTCAAACCTCTCCCACCCTTTACAGCCTTGCTGTTCGGTACGAGGCACTCCGCTCTTTGGCAAGCGCTTCGACACGGAACAGACCGAGAGAATTTATACTTTAAAAAAATGTATTCAATTTTATTACCGCTCCGTTATCTCGTCCGACTCCTTCCGCATTTTCAAAATAAATAGAAAACACGATACGTATTATTAGAAGAAATAAACGAATTAACTAACAAACGTCGAATCGTAAATTTCGTAACGAGACGTTTCAAGACGAAAACAACATTTCCCCTCGGACACGCTCGTAAGAATGATCCTCTCGTGGCTCCTGCGAGTTTTGTTCGCGAATTTCGCGGAGACTTCGCCCAGGTGGCAGCACAAGTCGTTCTCAGTGTATCGAAGCTTTTACAGATTCTCTCTTTCTCCTGGTATATTCGCACGTGGGACAGAGAGAAGAGCTTCGAGGAGGAGCGAGAAAAGTGGGGACTCCTACGTGTTTCATTCTCGCTCGAGGGGTGGGACGCGTTATCCCCACCTTCCGTGAATTTCGCGTCTCCCTTCCCCTCAACCATCGCCACTTTGTCGATTCACTGTGTGTTTTCACTCTGCCACTACCCACTTGCCACCCACGAGAGAACGAGGCAGGGAAGGAGAGAGGGAGAGATGGAGAGAGAGAGAGAGAGAGAGAGAGAGAGAACATTACAGGACATCGGCCTCTCGTGGCAAGGCCGAGGGTTGAAAAGTGCTTCGCGATGGTTCAACCCCCTCTATCTTTCTCTCTCTCTCTCTCTCTCTCTCTCTCTCTCTCTCTCTCTCTCTCTCTCTCTTCTCCTCCGTATCTTGATCTCTACCGTGTGTGCTTTAATACTCCGATGTTGTTGGTTTCCTTGTTCCCACTTTTTGTAACGCCAGAGATTTTCTTTTCTTCCCTTTATACCTCAAAGTCGAGCAAGAAAATCATCCGAATTCACGGATGGAGTATCTACAAAAATAAAAAGGAACACGGGAATGCTAAAGCACACATCTTTATGAACGGTTCGCCAAATGCGGCTTTTGTGTAATCGCGAAAATAGAATTTTTCTACAATTAATACAAGCCTCTCGACTCAATGTCAAAACGGAATTTTTATTCATCCTTTATAAACCTTTTATCGCGATATAAATTCAACTGTAATCTTAAACGTTTGACGAACACGGATAAACTCGGTAATAAAACTGGTCCGAGTGGGTACAGGCTTTTACTACTTGATTAACCAGTCCACGAGGGTTATTTTCGCGAAGTATTGACCTTGTACAAAAAACAACCTTCATTATCATAGATAAAAATAATGCGATTTCTCTCCAACCTTTCATCCAAGTAAAATTATTACCTAGTGTAAAATCGATCGCTTAAAGTTATTTATCGATACGTTTTCATATTGAGCCAGTCAATCAACGCTGACAGAAAACAATACGGTGTCCATCGATGAAAATTCCAACCCCCCCATCAGCAGGCTTACTACAGGTAGCTCATATCTTACATCCCTTATAGACATACGCTCGACCTATAGGTATAGGCAGCGTGTAAATTCGTAGCTCGGGCATACCAAGAGAAAGATAGAGAAATATACATATATATATATATATATATATACACGTGGCACGTTAGGGGGGCTCCGGTCCATAAATCAAGGCTAATATGCTGCTGAGGGTCGATGCGCAGCAGCGCCGGCACGAATCTGCTCCTCGTGTATTATAGCCCCGAGAGTATCTACGTATAGTTTCCTAGAGCTACTTATAAGCGCCGTCAAGTGGATGGATGCTGGGCATGAAGTACCTAAGGAGCAAAGCAGGAGGGACGAGAGAACGAACGACGGTAGAGTCTTCGGTGATTAATATCCGACCGGATTGATAGAGGCTCCCTTGTGTTGTTTCCACCTTTCGCCTCCTTCCTCCTTCCTCCTCCGCTTGGCAATAGAGTCTCTCGCTCTTGTTTCAGGACCCGGCTCTCCTCTCATCAATTACGTTACGAGGATAAACTCGCCCGGTAATTATTATAGAGATAGGCGAGCGTCGATGTACTAAAGAAATCGTTTTAGATCTTTCCTCGATGTAACAAAAAACCTTCAATTTTTCATTATTTTTAACTCGACGATTGTTTTTGTTTTCAATTCTCATTTTCGTTACTTTCGTCTTTGATTAATCGATGAGATAGTGATCGACGATAATCGATCAAGAAAGTTGCGATCGTAAGCTGATCGAAGGCAATGTTTAAAGACAGAGCGAAAGTTACGAGTTAAAACAGTGTGTCGTAGTCAAGAATTTCGCGGTCGAGTCAACAACTCGATGTTTCGCGATATACAATTCTTGTGTATAACAGATCATCGGATATATGTATCTATATAGATAAAACATTACTGTCGGACGAGGTGGTCGAGCGCGTTTCTTTCTCTCTTTCTCTCTCTCTCTCTCTCTCTCTCTCTCTCTCTCTCTCTCTCTCTCTCTCTCTCTTTCTATCGCTCTGCGATTCCGAACGTGAGTTCTGCCATCCGCAATCCCGGCGGACGTGTGCGCGACTAATACACCCTGCACTTCCCCCCCTCACACCACCCTTCCCCGCTCACTCCTCCACAGTTGTCCGTTATCTGTCCTCTCGGTTCTCGCTCGGCGAGTGCTTGAAACGTGTATTTGCTGCAAATCAAACACGATTTGTAACGATACGAGATTATCTTCAAAGAGTTTTGGCCGCTTTGGAGAATTATACACACGGACCGATCTGTCAACGAGACGGGCGGCGAGCGAACCACACACGAGAGATATGAACGGCTCTCATACGTAAACGCTTTTTTTTTCCTTTCTTTTTTCATCTTCTATCAGGATTTTATCGGCCGACACACGCGGCGCATGTGGCTAGTCGCTAGTGAGATTATCGCGAAGGTCCCCGCGCGAGAGCTTATATCGCGATCGCCAACGACGAGTCGAGATTCTCGCGCAATTTACCCTCAAAAGCATTTTTTTTTCATTTTTTTACCTTTTTTTTTTAAATATATTTCCGACGTAGATAATGATAACGAGATTGGAAAACATCGTATATCTGATTTACCACCTTCTCGAAGACGCATTGTCTACGCGTATACGTTTATGTGCGCACGAGGTTTTGATGTCTTGGATAATTTGAGATATTATTTTTAATTGACTTATCGACCGCGACGATAAATTTTTGTAAATTGAAGGTCGTGGGAAAAATTATTGATTCGATTTCTACGATTTATTTTTGTTCTTTATTTTTCTTAACGAACTTCGACGTGAAATTACTGAATATCCGATCGATTAGTGCAAAATGTTTTTAACTGATAAAATCTCAATTTTTTTCTTTATTAATGTGAAAACGACGTAAAGATTAATTAATTGTTCTCGATCGCATCGAATGTCCGACTCTCGATCTGCCCAACCATCAAAGGGTTCTCTCTCTCTCTCTTCGCGTGTCCCGTGCTCGATCTTTGGAAAAATACGAGACGGACATCCAAATGTAAGACGGAGATAGAGCGCGACGGTTCTTTGAGATTTTTTCAAAGATAGATCGAAGATATCGCTACACCTCAGGACAGATGGATAGATAAAGAACGAAGCGTATAAAAAGAAAGGGAAAAGCCCGGGAGGGAGGATGAGCGGCGCGAGAAGTCAGTGACCAAGAAGAGATTGAAGAAGTCCGTGCCGAGAGACCCGCGTCTCGCCCTTACCCGCGGCGGCATTCATTAATTAAGCGAAGCGTAAGATTTCTTGCTTTTGGAGAGACGAAAAAGAAAAAAAAAGGCACGAGAGTCTCTCGATTGAACGAAGCCGAGAAAATAAGCCGCGCACGTACGGCACGAATGGGCAAACGCCTTCTTTTTATCTATGACGTCGAAATCCTTTGTCAATGCCGCCGCATTTGCGCCCGATTGAAAATACAGAAGACGAAAAAGCCGGGGGGGGGGGGGGTGAAAGAAAGGAACGGAATGATAAAATAAAAATCGTTCAACATTTTCGGAGATCGAGGTGCCTCGTCCCGCGAGCCCGGCTGACAAATCGCACGATCCATCATTCGTTTCGTTACAGAGAGCGTTTATATGATATCGAGAGACAGGTGTTTTTTTGTCTCTCGTCGCTTTGACGATTTTCGAACGATTTCATTCGTCACGAACCAAAGTACGTCGAAACAATGACAGGGCATGTTATGTTTGCATTCACCAGATTGCCACTTTGCCACCGTGATCGATTCTATTTCAAGCTATAACTATACATGATCGGGATGAATATATTCATTCATACGAAAAAAAAACGAAAAAGAACGATCGAAGCTCCATTTTCCGAAATTGACAGATTGAGCGAAGTTGAATTAATTCTCGTATTATACGAAAATTTTCTCATTTCTTATAACAATATTCATATTTTCCTTCGCGTTAAAAATATTTATCGGTAGTTTGTTTTCGCGTTGATGCAAATAATATACGATAAAATATCATTCGCAATTATCGCGATTTTATTTTTCCTCGAAAGAACGGTGACAAATGTCATTAAAACCAATTACACGGGTATACCTTCAGTCGCTTGTACAACGATGAAACCGGCAGTGCCCATTCCAGCTTATAAACTCGCTGTTTGCATCATCAATAATAAATTTATCTCCCTCGCTCTCTTGTCTCTTCTCCACGCCTTTCTCTCTCTCTCTCTCTCTCTCTCTCTCTCGTTTCTCCACATTTTTTTTCCTTATTTTTTCACCTAACGCCTGGCGCGGTGGCGCCTTGTCGGACGTTTCGAAGCGAGAGAGATAAAGAGAGAAAGAGAGGGAAAGAGATAGTGAGAAAGAGAGAGAGAGAGAGAGAGAGAGATTGAGAATCGGACCGTACCGCGGCGATGTTCTCGTCCAACCGCGATGTTTCTACCTCGGGAACAGCGACCAATCCAAGCCGATCATCTTGGGTCCAGAGCAGCCTCCCGTCTCCACCTGGAAAGGGAACGGGGAAGGGGAGGAAGGTTACTGTCTCTCTCTCTCTCTCTCTCTCTCTCTCTCTCTTCTCGTTCTCTACCGCGTGTATTGCTTTCTCGAGTCTTTTACCTGAGGTCTCTCGTTCGACCGCGAAGAGAGCTGCAGCCTCATTAGTAACCACCTTCGTATAGAAAATCTCCTCGACCGCGGTCTCCATCCTTATTATTATACGCTTGATACAAAGCGGCGTTGCCTCGACGACTCGGTAACGCCCCCTTTTCGCGATACCAAACCCGGGTTTACACACGGATACACACGCTTATATTCTCTATATCTATGTATATATTCACGTCATGCTTCATTATTTCCACGTAATCATTAGAGGGCCGACGAGAAACATCCCCACCATAAGCAACCAGGAGAAAAAGAGAGAGAGAGAGAGAGAGAGAGAGAGAGAGAGATACTCCCACCCTCCGAACGCCTCTTCTCGTCGTTTTCTTTACCGAGAGAGAGAGAGAGAGAAGGATAGAGCGAGAGAGAAAAAAAAGCAAGAAATTAAATCAAAGCCAAGCGAAGAGATACTTGGTTTGTCGTTCTTTGATTTCACCCTTTGACTTCCCCTCCCCTCGTACTTCTCAGTCCTCTCGCTAGTCGCGCCTCTTTCTCTCTCGTTCCGTAGCTCCACCTCGTCCTCGTTCGTCCAGCCCCTTTACCATCGCGAGAAAAAGCCTCTCTCGAGCGTACTTTTAATTTACCGGAAAATAAAAATAATCCCGCGCTGCGACACCGTCACGTGCTGCCATCTGTCGGCGAGCAAGCCGAGCCGCACCGGTAAACCGTTCGGTGTATATGCGTTTATTTTTTTTATATTTTTATCTCGCGGCGGTACGAATCGATCAGGACGATCGTTGAATCATGACCGGTGAACAAACACTTCTCTCTCTCTCTCTCTTTCTCTCTCTTCGTCCCTGGCAATACCCTCCGTATAGTCCATCTCCCTACGCCCCTTGACTTTAGATTACACCTCGTACATACGCGCGCGCGTTTATACAGCGAACTCACCGCTGTTGCTCCACGACTCTTGCCAACTCGGAACCTTCGCTCCTTCTCGTCCTCCCTTACCAGGGCTCCTCGTTCGATCTTTCACGTTACGTAACGTTGTTGCTTCCTAACGAACGTTGTACCAACCCCGTCGTGTTTCTCGCTACCCGCTTGACCGAGGAGAAACGTGAGATCGATAATTCGTCGTAACGAGACTCGCCAGCGCGTATATACGTACGTACGAAGAGGAATACACGGTCGTATACGATAGGCCGAGTAAGTCGCACTATTGCAGAACGCGAACGAAGATGTGTAAGTGTGTATGGAGCAAGAGAGCAACGAAATAGACGAAAGCGTATACAACGTAGCTGTAGTAGAACTAGCCCGCAGTAGTAACGGACTGTACGAGTCAGACCAGCCACCGCGACGCCCGTGTCTAATCCCACTAACGAAGCTGACAACGTACGCGTCCGGAACATAGAACATCCCCTTTCCAACGTACACAGTCACCACCAATTGCCACGGGTGATAATCCCGCATGACGAGTTCACTCCAGCATCCGATCGAGCTTCGTGGCTTTTCTCCGATTGCTTTTTCCATTTTCTCTCACTCGCTCTTAATTCGCCCTTCGTCCGGTCATAACACCGGTAATAAAGCGTCTCGCTGAGACGACGAAGGAAATCTCATTATCATCGAACGGGAGAGAGTCTTTCTACGACTCTTTCGCTCGTGGCTAATGGCGACACTAATATAAGATAGGGAATCGGGAAAATATAATTCTCCAAGATTGAAACGAATAAATTGCTTATTTATTTATTTTATTTCGTTTTTTTTTTGTTTGTTTGTACGGTAATAGGAAGGAATGAATCGTGGATAGTTTTTCAAGAGTTTTCGCTCAAGGATCGGGTTAAGATTTGCCGCTTATGCTGAAATCGGTGTCGGGAATCCCTACGGTCGCTTTGAAAGTTCCAACGTACCAAACTTCGTACGTACATGCATACACAATGTATACGCTCTACTAGTACGATATATAGACGCGTTTATTCTAGCCCGTTCACGAAAAAGCCTTTTTCTATATGTACAGTTTGCATGAGCTATGGCGTCGAACTTTTCACAGAAGCGTGTGGGGAGTTTTTCTTATATATACATATATATTTATATATACACGATCCTCCGTGTGCAACGTACATCGGTAAATCTATCCATTCTTTCTATCGTTGCTTTTGAAATTTTACCGAGCGCTCGAGCCACATTATACGTTTCATACCGGTCTTGGTCCGCATGGAAATTTTATGCTCGCGAAGTAAAAGTAGTAAACTACAAAAATAGCCTGTCGTAACCGAAGCTCGGCATATTGTTTTCGAAAAAACGATGGAAAATATATGTAGAATGTTTCATTCGTTAACAACAAAATCGAAAATTGACGTATCGAGGATTTAAAAAAAAATTAATTATTAAATGTTATAAAAAAATGTAAATTTATTTAGCAATTGTTACATTTTGGTTGAATAATTAACGCGTCGTTTATTGGAAATTTAAGCTCGTGTATTGATTTTTTTGCAATTAGAAATTTATTTTGCAATTGTTATTTCTTGGTTAAATAATTAATGCGTCGTTTATTGGAAAATTGTGCTCGGGTAATGATTTATGTGTCTAGTTTTGTGTAAACTTTTTAAGTCACGGTTTGAAGGCAGATGTTTCGAAAATTTCATTCCGTGTCGCGTACTGCCCTCTCTCTCTCTCTCTCTTTCTCTATCTTTTCGTACATAGAGTCTTACGCCGTATCCTCGTATTGTTTATCCTCTCCGGTACATTCGCGGTGAAGATTCTCGACTTTTACCACGTTGCGGCATTCTCCCTTGCTCGTCTTAATACGAGCAAACTGTAAAAGTTTTCCCTCGACCCAAAGTACACAAAGTGCGCTCTATCTCCCTCTCTCTCTTTCTCTCTCTCTCTCTCTCTCGAGCCTGTATGCCCAGCGCGCACACCGCATCGCGGTAAAGTTAAATAACCAAGTTGGCCCGCTCGTCTCCAGCGCGTTTGCGAAGTCTTCTCCTATTACCTGACTTCCTCGTACACCCTCGCTGCTTTTCTTTAGCAAAATATGTATTCAGCACGGCGCGCACGATGCGACCATTTTCAGCTCAAAGTTTGGCTCTATGAACATAACGAAATGGAAGGCACAGTTGCTTACGAACCAGACTCGAACACCGGATCAACAAAAAAGAAAAGAAGAATCTCTAATTTTTCCTATAAAATTTTAACAAA
>JAPYZU010002352.1:0-13532 GCA_030523005.1 Tryphoninae sp. B BG-2022a | reverse complement strand
GAGAAAGTCAGTTTTGTAGTTTGGTATTTTCATATTTCGGAGAAAAGACATTAAGTTCATCTCTGCCGTGGTCTGTTACGAGTTTAGGTACAATATTTTAAGAGGAGGGAAAAATTGAAATAAAATAGATTTCTAATGATTACTGGAAATTTCGTTGCACGTGACAACCTTAAAAAAAACGCAACTTTATTTATCCAAATATAATTTAATTTATAATTTCAATCAACCTTTCAAACATAATTTTCAACAATACAATTAAAAAAAAAATTATTATTAAACCACCAGAACAAAATGTGCATTTACCATGTCACTTTATCGCGCCGTAATCTCCGATCCACCGACCAAACCACCCCGTAGAACAAATAGATAAAATTCAATACCCTTATATCTCGGCCTAAACACTGAACACCAAATTATCACAATGACTGAAAATAATAACACATTCACGTTTAGAGATGCGTTTAAAGTTGCCCCCATATTCGACGGAAAAAACATAAAAATTGAAGATTATGCCAAAACACTCAAACGATTCAAGCCTTTCAGATGGCGAACGATCAGAATTATTAAAAATGATTTCGCTCAAACTGAATGGTATCGCCCATTCAGTCGTTAACGCAAACCCTCCAAATTGTCTCGAATCACTTTTGAAAACACTGAAAAAAGCATTTAGTAAAAAATAAAGACTTAGCCGATTTAGAAAACGAAATCGAATCATCCCCACAAAATTATCACGAAACCGTCATGGAATACGATACGAGAACGCGCGATGTACTTAACAATATCATTGATCAATTGTCAAAGGTATACATCACAGCCGCACAGAGAGCATTCTTAGATACACAAATTGACGAAGTAACAGCAAGAGCAAAAAGATCTTATGTCAGAGGTCTAATCCCTGCAATAGGTTCTCACTTGATTCTTCATAACGCAGAGGTCAAACAATAGAATACGAAATTGAAAAACAAAAGCGAATGCGCGGAATACTCGATATCAGAAACATCACAAAAGTCCATTTTACAAAATCCAAAAACCCAGAAAATTTTTATGAACTTCACCAATCACACACACACACACAACACAAAAGACTGCTTCACGACAAAAAACATGCGCGCAGACAAGAACTCTTGGCGCTCACAAGAAACATCCGACAGATATCGAAATAATTTACGAGATAGATTCGCTCAAAATAAAACGAGAAACTCGAGAAGCCAATACACAGATTATTCGAACAACAAAAATGGAAATTATTCAAATGACAGATTCAGAAATCGTACAAACGGCGGCTACTCCAACGACAGATATTCAAACGACAAATACTCAAACGACAGATACTCCAACGATAGATATTCAAACGATAGATACTCGAACGACAGATACAGAAATCTTTCCAACGATAGATATTCAAACGACAGATACAGAAATTATTCAAACGATAGATACTCAAACGACAGAAATCGTTCCAACGATAGATATCCAAACGACAAATACAGAGATAACTCGAATGATAGACACAGAAGTTATTCAAACAACAGATACAGAGACCATTCGAATGAGAGATACAAAAATCACTCAAATGATAAATATCGAAATGACTCCCGAAATAATTCACCTGAAAAACACCAAAACGAACATCGAGATCAACCTAATACAGACTCAAATCCTGAACAACGGAACTCTCGAGGTAATTCATCCGGTAGAAACACGCCGACTAAATCAGATATAAATATCACAGAAAATATTAAGACACTTTTCGAGAAATGAGGCTTAAAGAACTAAGACAACGTCTCGCGGAAAAATGCGACACGATACTCGTCCCCAAAGCGCTAAAAGCATTCAATCGTAACCCATTAAAATAAATTGGTATTAAATTCAAAGAAGCAACGCTTAAATTAGGAATTTCGAAAGATCATAAATCTCCTTCAATAATATTGAACTTACCTCATTTTGCATATAACGAAACGAAATTATTAATCGATACGGGTTCACAAATAAACTTGATAAAAGAAGTGTACTCAAGCACACAACAGAAATTGATACACGAGAATTCTATGAATTAACAGGCATAAATGACGGTAAAACATACACTGGAGGTAAATGTTTAATCCAAATAAAAACAGTAAAAGCAGAATTTTATATCGTCACGGACGCATTCCCAATTCAGGAAAACGCGATACTTGGCGACGCATTTTTCAAACAAATTCCAGCCGATATCTTATACACACGAAGATGCATAATTTTCCATGGTGTTACGTCGTAGTAACATTACTATTGCCCTGTTTTAGACCATAGCAAAGCTTGAGTGAAAATGAGTCTTGGGAAACGAGCTTGATAAATAATGCAAGAACACCGATGCTAATTGGTTAAATGAGATTTATTTGTTAGTTAAGCTTTATCACAGGTTAGCAATCTCTGCTCGTATACTCTCCGTCGAAGATCGTTTTTGGGAATCCAAGATGGGTGTAAAAATTTAATGGTAAATACTAATGTTTGCAATTTGTACTGGATCTTGCTAGGTTTCTGAGAGAATGTTCAATCCAGGAACTCCTCAGTGTAGTAACCGTGAGTGAGGTTTCGTGAATAGCCGTTATATTGGGCGACAATTTTCCGGAGTTGATTCTTGCGTCCCTCTGATCGGCGTTGCTTTCTCACTAAAATATTTGAAATTATTTTAGACTAGGTTCCTCAGATGTTAGAAGAAATCGTAATTAATGGACAAGGGAGACATCCTCTGAGTTCGACGTAGTCCTCGCAACTAGACGGATGATGGAGGGATAGACCTCGCTTTTATCGTTGCGGTTCATTTTTGTGAATTGGAATACTATCGAACTCGTGGTGGACCTCACAGTTTAATGGATCCTGTAGGAAGATGATCAAACTCAAGGTGGACCTCGTAGTTCAATATGGTGTATGGAAGGATAATCAAACTCGCGGTGGACCTCGCAGTTCAACGTTGCGTATGGAAGGATGGTAGAACTCGCGGCGGACTTCGCACTTTAATAAGATGGAAGAGTCGATTAGAAACTTACTCTTTTCTATTTCTTTCTTGCTGAGTTAGAATCTTGGAAAGGCAGTTCAACATTTCTGCTCTGTTCAGGAGTTGTATAATAGATTTAGAAGAGTTTGCTACTCAATTACTACTGCATTACTGACGTTCTACAACTACGTTTTTAAGCTAAATTTCGGACCTTATATACTAGTCTATCAACTATCTTTGTCTACAATGTTCAGGTTAGAGAGGGTAGTTCACATATCCCTTATTGGTCCAAAATTTTCACCGTCTCCGACTCCGAATCGAAGGAAAATCTATTCTTATCGCTTGGCCCCCACACTTGGGCTCGAGCGTCCCTCCTTATTGCCTTTATACCCAAGTTAAGGTTATCGTGCGTTGCACCATTTTTCGGAAGCGAATATATCACAATTCCCCCAAAGTCAAAAACAATAATGCATATCAGAATAAAAAATAACGAAATCTCAGAAGGATATGTCCAAACATACAAAACAACATACAAAACCTGTTTGCACGTGGATCTGGTTTGCGGGATAACGGGAACACGACGACGCAAAAAATCCCAGGAAAACACCACAGTCTGATCCGAATATTTATTCGTCGTTCTTAACTTTAACATTACATGTGGAGCCGTCAAGAGCTGGACATTAAAGTTCACAAACAGCTATAAGATGGCTGCCGTTCCGAGCGCCCTTAATGGAAACGGTTATTGCAACGAGCTGACCACGATTATTCCCCGATTTAACGTCCGTTGTCTATCCAAGTGAATATATGTATCACAGTAAGATCGAACGTGAGCCAGGGAAGTTACAATGGTCAAGGTAATAACAATAAGCTGGACAATTAATAATCAAAAACTACTGAGCGCTAAGCCGTCTCCGACTGTTGTTCTAATACTAACAAGGAACATCACTTAAGTGTCCCCCTCCGATTTTGTTGAAACTCTGGTATGTGATAGAGTATCGAAACCTAAGCGATACGTATTTTTAGGGGGTGAAACACACCCTCAAAAATTGGGGTTTTTTTCATTTTTCGGCGATAACTTTTTAACGGTACGAGACATTAAAAAAATTCAAATTGCAACAACCCTTATTTCTTTACGTACTATACATTGGAGATAAGAGCCATATAAACAACAATAAATTTCATGTTGTTTATTGCAAAATTCGAATTTTTTCATACGTATCTCCAAGAATTTTTAATCGATGGAGATGTAAATTTATACGTAGAGGATGGAAAACTAACGGATACGTATTTTTTATTTTCCGATATCTCGCAATTAAGGGGTCGTAACTACCCTTCGATTGTTGAGGCAAGAGCATCGTATACTCAGCCAGCATTATGGAATTGCCTTGTTTTCAATACTCTACCACATACAAAAGTTTCAACAAAATCGGAGGGGGACACCTAAGTGATGTTCCTTGTAAGTCTAAGTAGCTGCCGCCCGATGATCCTCAAGCCGGTACCGGAATACGATGGAAGGGGAAGCGTTTCTCGGACATTGAGAGACGTTTCCGTCTTCATCGATCGCGTCGTTGACACTCACGCCGTTGTTAAGTGCGAATTCCGACTGCGCTGGATCAATATACGCATTAGTAAAAAAAAAAACAACGGAATTGCGTACTTAAAAGTAATCAACTGCCAACCAAAATCAATAGAATTGGAAATTCCATATATAGAATTTCAACCAATCGAGATCATTTCAGAAATACCATTCAAACTTGAAACCGGCCTTTATAAAAATTCGCAAAGCAATAACGCATCAATTTATATAGCAAACGTATCCGAAAATAACGAAGAACGACTACAAGGTCTCAAATCATTTCTCCATTTAGATCATCTGAATAACGAAGACAAAGAACACATTCTACAACTAGCCTCTGAATATCCAAAACTCTTTGTATTACCAAACGACCAACTTGGTCACACAACAATAACACAACATAAAATTCTCACGACAGATAACAAATCTATTAACATAAAACAATACTGATTTCTACTTGTACACAAAAAAGAGATCCAAACGCAAGTCAATAATTTATTGGAGAGAAACATCATCCAACCTTGCCTCTTGCCCTATAACTCACCAGTTTGGGTCATACCCAAAAAGGCAGACTTACGTGGCAAAAAGAGTTGGCGAATGGTTATCGATTTTTGCAAATTAAACGCGGAAACAATATCCAACGCTTATCCTTTACCGAGTATCGTAGATGTTCTGAACCAATTGGGCAAAGCGCGATATTTCTTCATTTTTGACTTAGCGTCCGGCTTCCATCACATCGAAATGGATCCCGGCCACAAAAAAAACAGCATTTTTAACGGCAAACGGATATTTTGACTTCAACCGTATGTCATTTGGGTTGGAAAATACACCCGCAACATTCCAAAGATTCATGGACATCGTATTATTAGGACTTCAGGGTAATGACCTGTCCGTATACCTGGGCGACTTTGCTATTTATGCTAACACTCTCGAGGAACATGCGACAAAACTTCGGCGATTAGCGAAACGCCTAAGCGAAGAAGGTCTAAGCTTGCAAACCGATGAATCTCAATTCTTGCGAATAGAAGTTACATATTTAGGACACACAATTATGGGCGAAGGCGTAAAACTCAGCAACAGAATAGTAAAATCCATAAGAGAATTCACACTTCCAGCTGATAAAAAAAGCATAAAACAATTTATAGCACTCGCATGTTATTATAGACGATTCATTAGAGATTTCGCAAAAATCGCAGTACCACTAGCAAAACAACTGAAGAAAGATATGAAATTTGAATGGACAGAAAAATGGCAAAAGTATTCGCATTACTAAAAAACAAAATTATAGAACGTCCAATTTTGCGTTATCTCGAATTCGGAAAACCATTCACTCTCACCACAGATGCTTCAGACTACGAAATAGGCGCAGTCCTAAATCAGGAATATAATAAATTGTGACAGGAGAATTGTCTCTCGACGTCACGAGAAAGAGTGCGTGCAGACACAGAGACATACGGTTAGGAGATCGATCAATAATTCGACTCCTTATTTCCAGTCGATATTGGGGAATATTACATGTATGCCAATAGGCTAATTTTTCCCCTCCCGGCGTTGACCGTGTGGACGAGCATCTCGGGTCAGGAGACGACACTCTGCGTCTTCCGGCCCTAGCGAGAAGTCCTTTAGTAAGGCAAATAACTGAATAAAACGTGATTTAAAAAAAGATTCCTGTTACGGAAATTAGGGTAATACTATGTTTAATTTTGTTCAAATCGACTGTGGTCGAATTAAACGTTAAGTCGAGAGTGAATCGACAGGACCAAAGAAAATAGAAGACCGAGGAAAGAGGTATCTCTCTCTCTCTCTCTCTCCCTCTCTCCCTCTCTCCCCCTCTCCCCCTCTCTCTCCCTCTCTCTCCCTCTCTCTCTCTCTCTCTCAAGAATTTTTGTTTAGAAGTGAAGTCATTTTTTTTATTGACTTACTAATAACTCAGTCTTTTTAGTGACATACAGAGTTCATAATAATAATAATTAATAATACATAATTATACAATAATAATTAAAAATAAGGCGGACGGTACACTCCCGGAGGCATGTACCCTACGCGTTCCAATCCCGGCGGGATTGCGCTTGTATATGGATTTAGCGCAAACCCGGTAATGGGTATACCGGGTGCCCTAATCCCATTGGGTTCATCGATGGTCCTAGCCGTAAGGACGTTGTGGCCAGTGCGGCTGGTACGATCGTCCGCAACAAATTTACCACCGTATTGTGTATGTTCCACAACAAATAAAAAAAGAACATTAATTGGTGTTAACTTAATTATTTATAAAAGTAAACTTGCCCTAAAACCTCATTGTTTTCAGTGGAATACTTTTTTCGCACCTCTGTATTATCCGGCGGATCGCATCCTTGTTCTCGTCCTCGTCTTTGTCCTGATCCTTGTTTTTGTCCTTGTCCTCGTTCCCGTCTTCGTCTTCGTCCTCGTCCACGACCTTGGCTTTCATTTATTTTTTGACATTGGTTGTGGACGCGACGTTGTAAATTTTCAATTTGTATAGCCTGTTCGTTAATCGTTGCATGCAATTCTAATATTTCGAGCCGTTCGTCGTCTTCGTCGCATTGCGTTAGTTGTATTGGTTGTTGTTGTTGTTCCGGCGGTTGTTGTTGTTGTTGCGGTGGTGGTTATTGTTGCGGTGGTGGTTGTTCTTGCGGCGGTGGTTGTTGTTGCGGTCGTGGTTGTTGTTGCGGCGGGTTTTGTTGTTGTTGCGGCAGTGGTTGTTGTTGCGGCAGTTGTTTCTTTGGCGGTAGCTGAGGCCATTCTGCCGCTTTTTTGTCATCTGAAAACAAAACTCCAGGTTATATGAGCCAAATGGCATTTCTATAAAATACTATTTCATACGAACTTACAAATTTTGGTGTATGATACTTCGCGTTCGGCGCACCCTGCTTCTGCCATTTCGCTGACTCTCTTTGGTTGGCTGTTAAAAAAATCTGAATGTATAGTATGTTGCTATTTTTTGCAAGGAGACAAAAATAATTGTAAAATCGAGTACAAACATTGAATTAAAAGTTGTAAACTGGAAACGTCAACTTTGATGATTATTGTAAAAAATCGAATCGAATGTGAAAAAGAAATTATAAGTGTTACATGACAAAATCAATATTTTGGGCTATATATGGGGCTTTTCACGACAAACGGGACAGTTTGGATAGTGTGACAATTAATTCATAATAATTGAAAAAATATTATATAGTTGTAGAAATGGTTTAGTTATTAATGGAAAAAAAATTCAAATTGTCCAAAATAGAAAAAAATATTAATTATGGCAAGCCCACGATTTTCCCAGGTTAAATGAAATAAATTGGTGTTAAATTGAAATAAGTTTAAAATAATAAATTTTCAAAAAAAAAACCTATGCACTTGTTTAAAAAAAAAAAGATTTAAAGACATCGTATTCTAAAACACTTGGAATAATTTATCCGTATTTTTTTTGGAAAATACACTCAAAAAAGAAAATTTAAAAGAAGGCTCATTTTGGACTATTATTAAAGAAGGTATGAATAAACAGCCAAAAGAATAGCTACTTTACTTGTAAAAATTTACTGCGAACAGTTTTTCTATAAACTCTAAAAAATATCAGAATATTGAGAAAATAAAAAATACGTTTTGTCCCGTTTGTCATGGAATGCCCCGTATATATTTTTTTTTTTTAAAAACAATTGTGTTGTACTGCAATTTGTGTATAAAAGCAAATGTTGTGTTCTATATTTGTATGACAACAGCTTCATTTTATTCGACTAAAAAAATGTGAGTACAAACGATGCCGAAGAAAATAGTTGTAACGGCCAGAATAATTTAAACAAAAAGTAACGGCGATAAGAGATTACCGACGAAAATTATCAAGGAGTTCGACTCATCGTAATAACGGATTTCATGCGTATCGACATGGTACGTAGTGCTTGATTGTATTACACGCCTCTTCCTCGAGATCAGCATGTAGTGCCCCCACTATGCACCGATATCGCCACAATCTTTATAGTTCAATTCTTTTGTTTCGGTCCTGTTCTGTTTATATCCCTGTACGCACTTCATTCTTCTTCTTTGTGCCGATCACGTCACACGTTTACTCAGAAATTGGAAAAGGAATAAGGAAGAGAAATTGGAAAAAGAAAACACAGACATCGCTTGTCGGACGACGAGGATCGAGAGAAACTACAAAATCGAGTCGAATGGCTGGAGAAACAGTTCCAAAAGCAAATTGACGAAAAACACAAAAACAAGCGCAGTACGTATTGGAGTAGGAAAAGCATGTAATCGGATGTGTGTTACTTCGTGGGACTCGATATTGTACGAAAGGGAAAAAGGTGGTTTTTTTGGTCCAACCATAAACCATAAAGATGTACACATCGATGTCCAATGTCGTATGTGTACGTACTCCCGTACATTATGCCATGCATTGTGCCATGCATTATGCCATGCAGATTCTTTCTCGTGATCGTCCAACGGTCGCGAGTGCAAGATCCGCAGGCCATGAAATATTTTACGTAGCGGTGGCAACTGACTCGTGAAAGCAGATACGGATGGACAAGGTGTCAAAAAAAAAAAAGAATAATTTTGAAATTTTCTTTTTTATTTCTCGCCTTGACTGACAGACAGTCAAAGATGGAGTTTCACACGAAGTCGATCACGGAGTGGATTCCGTAGAAGGGATCGCGAAGATTACGACTCACCAAGGTCACATGGACACCAAGACCGCGGAGGTTATCGTAGTAACGATGAAAGTCGCGACGATCATGCAAATCGTCGGGACAGCAATCGAGGCTCTAGACGGAGTCGCTCCCATCGACGAGAACGAAGTAATTCGTATATAAATCATGAAGGAGTGCATTCAATATCTCCCTCGCTCGACTCACCGGAAGAGCGTGAAATAAACTCGGACAGAGAGACAAACGTTGCTCAAGACGTCACGGATACCCCAGTCATGTCGACAGTCGCGATTACTATAAATGCAAAATCAGATACGGGAGCGATGTCGGCCGGGATAAAAGAGACCGAATTAGAAGCAGACGTTTTAGAACTGTTTAGGAAAGTGCGAGGTGTCGGGAGTCCACGCGAGAGGTCAGCAGGTCTCGGCCTCTGACTCTCGCTTAGACTCGGCCGTACTCGCGTAACGAGATCTCCCCCCCCCCCTTTTGTTAATCAATCAACTACATCGATTTCCGGCATCTTCACTTCGAGTTCGGCTTCTACTGAAAACGGATTTTCGACACGCGCTTCAAACAAGTTTCTTCTTCTATATAATTCGACTTCAGCTATTCCTTCTATTAGTTCTGTGCGGTTCTGTGGACAATTATTTCTGACCGGCTTTCCTTCGTGGACATTCTTATTGAATAACAGTACCAAAATCTCTACTCACTCGCTTACAACGACAACGGCTTTCTACTCGGACTTTTCTAACGGTCACGCGGTCGCAAGACCACGCCGGCGCCATTAACGCTTCCACGCGTTTTGTACAGTGTATAGTGTATTAGAATAAACGTTATTGTTTTATTGTTAATCTTCCGGTCTCTTCATCCCTTTTTTATTTTTTCGCAAGTTCACCGTTCACTGTGCTTTTTCGTTCCTTCAATTCACCTTAACCAGATCCCGGGTCTGCCCCCACCTTTGCAGATATTTAATGGTCCTTCGAGCCGGATCTAGGTGAAGTGAAACATCGGATAAAAATCAGTGAATTTCGTGAAAGTGAGAGTGCTTCGCATTTGTGGGAATTTTCATCAGCTAACGGACAAAGCGAGTGTCGCGCAACGATTTTCTTCGTCGAACTCTATCGCGCTCTCTCGCACTCGCTCGCGGCCTACCTTCGCGTCGTCCGTTTTGTGCGGTGATTCGCGATCGGGTACTTTTCGAACTCTTCTATTTCGCTTGCTCTTACAAAGCAGTAGATGTAACTCGCGCTCTCTCGCACTCGGGTCTACGGCCTATCTTCGCTTCGTCCGTTTTGTGCGGTGATTCGTGATCGGGTGCTCTTCAAACACTTCGTTCTCACTCGCGCTTATGGGACGGCGCATCTATAGCGCTCCCTCACTCACGTGGCTCACTGCTATACGAGCTGTCAATTTCTTCGAGTGTTAGTGCGAGATACATTCAACGGTCGCTTCCAGTGCGTGTGAGTGCGCGAGACTGCACAGGGTGTATCTTCGGGAGTGCACGCGTTCTCGTATAGTTGTTGTTCGGACTCTTCTATTCTTTTCGGAATCTTCGGTTTTTTGGTTGGGTTTCGTGTTAGTCAATCGATTCTTCACCGCATTCGTCCAAACTTCGACGCGCCAATATGACAAGCAACGCCGCCAAAATGGAACGTCGGATTGCCGGACTGATCAGCACGGTGCATTGCATCTCTGAAATCTCCGTCAAGACCAGAACGGCGACTACCTTGAACACTTTCAAGACGCTCGCAGTCACCCGGCTGGAGCTGTTTGAAACGAATTGGGAACGCTTCCAACGAGAACACGAAGCTCTTCTGGAAATGAACTGCGAGAACTTGGCAGATACTTCATATTTCAAGGAAGCGGTCGAAGCGCAGTGTCAGAGCGCCTACGAAGAGGTCAAGGTTAAACTTCTGAGCATAAAGGAGCACTTCGAACAGGCTGAGCCCACTGGCGCGAAGTTGGCGGACATTTCCGCCATTCCGGGCACTTCGAACACGCGAGCAGCACTTCTTAAGATCCAACTTCCAACGTTTGACGGTACCTTCAAACTATGACGATCCTTCAGAGACCTGTTTGTCTCCCCGGTGGGACAAAATCCGGACATAACCTCGGTGGAGAAGATGCAATATCTTCGACTTTCCTTGAAGGGGGAAGCTGCTCAAATCATCGCCAACCTTCCGGTCTCTTCAGACGCCTTCATCTCAGCATGGGATCTTCCGGTGGGACGCTTCGAAAATAAACGACTTCTCATCGCTTCGCATTTGGATCGCTTCTATGGCCTGCCGATTGTGACTCCTCGATCCGCAAAATCCCTGAGTACACTTCTTCGTAATACAGACGAGATCGTTCATGCCTTAAGAGCGTTGGATGTGCCGGTAGACCAGGAGAAAATTTTCCTGACACACTTCGTCGTCTCTCGGCTTGACACGTATCTTCGGGAGAAGTGGGAATTGAGTCTGGGGTCGTCAACCTGTCCACCTTCATACGACCAACTTTGGGAGTTCGTCGCCACTCGCTTGAGAGCGATGGAAGTTTGCGAAGACGACTCAAGGTCTCCCATCGGAGGTTTGAGTTTCAAACCTTCGCCACTTCGGACGTCACGGCAGCAACCAACCGCCAAGACAATGCCAGCCAGCACTTCAACAGGCCCGACAGACGACAGTCATTTGTTTGTCAATACTTCACAGGCCATCGCCGCAACGGAGCCACTTCGTCCGATGGGCCCAGCGACTTCGAACTGTCACTACTGCCTTGGGTCGCACTTCATAGCTCGTTGCGAGCACTTCAAGAAGAAGACGCCGAAGGAGCGGCGCACCATCGTGGAGCAGAGGAGGCTGTGTTTCAACTGCCTCGGCCCGCATTCGGCAATTAATTGCCGAGTGTCGGGTCGGTGCGTCGAGTGTGACGGGAAACACCACTCCCTAATACATCTTCCGTCGACTGCAGTCGCAAAAACTTCAAGGCCAGCTCCTCAACCTTCAATTGCCGGACCGGAAGTTTCATCGTCGCCAACAGAGCCGACGGCTTGACTCCTCAGCAATCACAAATGCGACGCCACTTCTAGTCCGGTCACTTCTTCAACAAAGCTCTTCCCATCGGACACTTCTGGCCACTTCGACACTTCCAATGGAGCGCTTCACTCAGTCAGTAGTAAGGTCTCTTCAACCAGCGATACGTCAACGAGCTGGGAGGACGCGGGGAGCGACTACGGTCGAACTCACGTCCATGCACGATCCATCATCAGTCATGCCGGTCACGGCGTATATCTTACCCGTTCTAACTTCAACGCTGCCATCCTTCACTTTTTCTAAACAATGGTTACACCTTCAAGGCTTACTTCTGGTTGACCCCGACTTCCTTAAACCAGGAGCAAGAGGAAATTCTTCCGGGCTCGGCCTCTACACCCGACCCTGATGAGGCCTCTTGTGAGCAACACTTCTGAGAGACGCATACGAGAGACGCTTCAGGACGATACATCGTGCGACTTCCCTTCAAGGCGACACCTTCGTCACGTGGCGACTCGTACCATGGCGCCAAGCGATGTCTACCTCAGCTTCAACGGCGGTTATCTTCGAACGAGATGTATCGTGAATTGTATTTCAGTTTCCTTCAAGAATATGAAGCGCTCTCTCACATGATTCGTGCGCCACTGGTAAAGTCTTCGCAGCCACAGTACTTTCTTCCACATCATGGTGTCTTTCGTGCTCAGAGCACGTCGACCAAACTTCGTGTTGTCTTCAATGGATCGTTTAAGACTTTAAATGGACCGTCTCTAAATGACCTTCTTCATACCGGAGCTAAACTTCAGCAAGATACTTCAGATGTACTTCTATGGATTCGCAGGCATCGCTTTGTCTTCGCAACGGACGTTGCGAAAATGTTTCGTCAGATTGCGGTTCACCCTGACGATTGGCCCTCTTCAATGGGTCGATTCGACAAAGCGAATTGCTTTGTCGAATCGACCCATAATCTTGGCAGCTGAGACTATGGTGACAGTGGTCAATTATCAATTGACCACTGTCACCTATAGTCTCAGCTGTGCATCCTTCCTCGCCATTCGGGTCATGCTTCAATTGGTGGAGGATGAGGGACACGACTTTCCACTGGCCACTTTTCCCTTAACGAAGGGAAGATATGTCGACGATATCTTCGGCGGTGCAAACACGATAGAGGAACTTCAATCCACCGCAGTCCAACTTCAAGGAATTTGTGAACGCGCATGCTTTCCACGTCAAAAATGGTCAGCGAATTCCAACGAAGCCCTTCAGCACGTCTCTTCAACTTCCCATTCAGACGCCATAGTGATACAGTCGGAGGATCCTACTGTAAA
>JAPYZU010002351.1:0-17500 GCA_030523005.1 Tryphoninae sp. B BG-2022a | reverse complement strand
CGATTTTTATGGCGTTTTTTTGTTAAAAATTTAACTTTATTTTCAAACATGCACCATTTTCCGAAAAATCAATATATCGAACAAATCCTATGTAGCTCGCTAGCTGTTGTTATATGGAAACTAAACAATTTTGGTTTTTTCTTCCAGGTCAAAAATTAAGGAGTCTACGTCTTCGGCCATCGACACGCTTTCAAAAATAGGCGCCTTGGGGCATATGCTGCACAGCCGCCACTTTTAAATATTTTCTATTGAAAAAATTACATTTTGTACTTTTTTAGTATTGCTATAAAACCTACTTTACAGATTTTTGATTGATACTTTCATTCGACCAACATTAATTCCCGAAAATATGCCTATTTTTTGTGTGCTACTGTGATTTCCCCCTTAAGGGAGTCTGCTATATTACCAACAAAGAATAACGATGTCAATTATATAAATTTTGTAATTGAAAACAAGATGGCAGCTAAATCTAGGTAAATCCAGCAGCTTTATCCCGCTAAATTCTTGAATTCAGTTGTTTTGCTAGATATATCGCTATACATTTTAATACTAAAAATTGGGGTGCTTATCTTTCTTCAAGGAAACATCAATTCGCCACGACTTTGCAACAGTGCCAGGATTTCAGTGAAAAATATGATGAATAATATCATCGCAGCTGTAATTTTAAATGCACAATTTAAAGGAGAAGATGTATGTACCTACTATTGCCACGTTTCCCAATAATACCAACAGATATGTCATTTGACTTGTAACGTTTGCAGTTTCCGGTGCGATTGGCATTTGCAATAATTATTAACAAAGCACAGGGACAATCGCTACAAGTGTGTGAATTATATGTGGCTATGCCTATCCTGCTCACTCATAGGGAAAGCTTCTAATTTATTGGTATACGCGAAAGATGGCAAAACAAAAAATACTGCGTATCCAAAATTACTTGAATAATTATTATTTTTTTTAAATTTCTTTTAACGACATTCGCTGCACAATAAATTATAATACAAAACCGGCATTGCAACGCATTCCTGGTACCGCTAATTGTACAATGAAAAAACTGGATGCAGCTGAAATTTTACATCATTATTCGCTATAGGGCTATCTTGAAAAAAGTCCAGTAATTGGAAAATTACACAGGAACAATCTCTCCATCCCCAAACGCACGAGTAAGAGAGATTAATGGGCACGGGCGTAGTCGGCTACAATAAATAGCCCATGCACGCGTGGCCTTGCACCCACGGTTCACGTGGACGATTCATTAGCGCTGGCCCTTTGGCAACGCGGTTCATTCGTGTCGGGAGACAAATTTAAAACACGATTATATAGGGTGAATTTCATAACGTGTCGCAGGCTCTATTCTAAGGTAGATGGAATCATTACAAACAAAAGTTGCAAATATACATTAGGGATATTTTGAATAGTTTACGAGATATCGATATTGAAAGTGGCTCCAATCAGAATGCGCCAAGAAGCGTTGGAGCCGCCCACTTCCCGCCCTAGCAGCCAATGCCCGAGAAATAAAAATGACTGCGTAATAATATAATAAATAAAATTGACTGCTCTCAATTTTGCAACCTAAAATGTAACATCCTACACTGAGCCATCTCTACGGTTAGGGCGGGAGTGGGCAGCTCCACCGCTTCTCGGCGCGCTCTGATTGGACCAACTTTAAAAATGTATATCTCCTAAACTATTCAAAATATCCCTAATGTATATTTGCAACTTTTGTTTGTAACGATCCCATCTACCTTAGAATAAAGCCTGTTACACCTTATGAAATTCACCCTGTATAGGTATGCGTGAGCTCAACGAATTATGCATTATATGATCCTCGCACGATCCTCATCTGACGAGCAGATAAATTAGCCACCCATTAGACGAAACTGTTACTGATCGCTGTCCGCTATTCCTCGGCTAGATGAAAAATGATATACGTACAATTTTAACACTAATCGAGCAAATACATAGAAGTTATAAATATATTTCCTTTTTGTTTATTTTTATGTAAGAAACTCCTTTGATTCCCCATTATTCGCATTGGGTCTAAATCTGATACTTAAAATCAGCAAGTTCAATACCATATGACAAGTAGAATGATGATTTGTTTATACAACAAAGTATACACCGAGTTGTAAATACCTACACGGAGAGAATTTGTTATTAATTTTTATGGTGAAATCTTGGTAAAAATTACATTAAAAACGTGAATTCGGTGATAAATGTGCAAACTTTCAGGCATGTAAAAATTTTAAAACGTAGCATAATTTTTACGCGCGCTACGTAGAGCTCACGGACTATGGCCAAGCGACGTAGCCCTAACTGATTTTACTGTGAAGAACGTAACAATTCTGGTAAAAGCACAGAAAAGTGGGCTTCCTTTTTTAAATTCTCAAGACAAACACGCAAATTTCTCAACGTGCAACCTATACTCTCATTAGTAACAACCCTTTTTTCAACTTACTGTAGTAATGTTTACGTTTCACGAACATTTACTGTTAATTTCAGTAAAAATTCTTGAAAATATTGTAAATTTCTGTCACACGACAGAAAATTTTTACTCACTTCCATTAAAATGTATAATTTATTTCCTAAAAACTTGAAGAATTGCACATTCGTCACTCACTTACTGTGATTTCACAGTAAAAATTACTTAAAAATTCTTTCCGTGTACGTAAGCTTAAAATTTGCGGGTCGTTTTTTCAGAAGAATGTATTACGAATTTGCGTTTGGAACCGGGCAGATATTTGGTTTATTTAGTTATCACCCGCAGGAGGGGCATGAAAACGACTATTCTATTCGAAAAATTACCATCCCTTGGGCATGTTCCCATAAAATGACTATAACTTTTGGATTTGCAATACGATGCCTGCATGCCGCTCACTCGTTGCGACAATAAAGTCCCGAGCGACCTTCGCGCAGTAGGTACGGATGTATGATTAAACGACTCGTCCATGTAACCCACGTTGTGGATGTGCGCGCGTTCCGTTCTCCACTTCCACGAATTAATAAGAGAAACATTGCAAATTGTCACTAACGTCGTGATACTTGCTTAATTAGCATCGCAGTTAACTTTGCCACGAATAAACTCTAATATTTGGAAGTTAACCATCAAAACAAGTACAAACCTGGAAACATAATTTATCAGTGTGAAACAATTATTCCCGTCGTTGGCATTGGTCGAATTTCAGAACTATTAGTTTCACCAAAAAGCAATTGGTTGTTTTTTAAACAAATTTCGATATTGGGCATCGAATTTATGTTTCTGCATATATTTTTCATTTGAATACAATATTCACGGATGAACTGAATATTTCATCATCACCGATGAAATCACAGATTTCGTGAACTCTCGACCTGTAAACCGAGGTCATTTTCGTCCGGTCAATTTTTCTTCTCGAAATCTCTCGAACATCGTGGACTCCAGCACCACTCGAGTGATACTAAAGAAAAGTATAGGTATGAAGGTTTGTGAGTGCGCGAGATCAGTTGTGGCAGTTCATTTCATTCGAAATAGTGAAGAGTGAAAATCGGACCAGGACGTTTGCGACCCTGGTTCATGGATTACGTAAGTAAAACAAAAACCAGTCAAGAAAAGTATATTTTTTCTATTGTGCATATTTTGACATTATAAACTGTAAGAAAAAAATGTTAACTTATACCTTTCAGATTAGAATGTTATTATGGCAGTAAGAAGCGCTGAAGAAATTTATTGCTCCGATTGTGTATAAAAATGATACTCTTTTCTAACTAAGTTCAATTTCAACTTAACGTCAGCTAATGTTATTTGTATTGTGATAATATAAATAAATAAAAAAATACAAATTATCTTTGACGTTGAGCATTTTTTCTCTTTGACACCTCGTTCTAACCTCCCAAAAATATACCTATGTTCTCATAGCTGAATAAGGTATTTGGTTTATTTCTACAGTGGCACAATAATGTTTTCTTTAAAAAACAACCTTTCTACTTTAAAAAAAAAAAAAAAAAAAAAAAAAAAAAAAAAAAAAAAAAAAAAAAAAAAAAAAAAAAAAAAAAAAAAAAAAAAAAAAAAAAAAAAAAAAAAAAAACGTTTTCTTAGCAGATTGCTTGTCATTTGATGAAAAAATATATAAAATATAAGAAACCAAAAAATTCTGTTCTCGTTTCAAAATGACAGTCTGAAGATTGATCGCAAATTTTTGCAAATTTTTTCATTCATAATTGGAGATGCTATAACACGAAAACGAAAACGACCTCGGTTCGCGGAATTAAGGTGCCTGTTCATGGATTGAGGGTGAATTTTAATACGTACCTACTTCTGTCGATACGGCGTTTTCAGAGCACCGAGTCATATCGCGCTGCGGTATATTTAAATGTCCTTACGTATACCTACGACTACTTTCTTCCCATTTTGTTCACGAAAGAGTCCAAGCGTGGTTGGATCGATTCCGATCGTCCGCAGTCAAAAAGAACTTGACGCGATCACGTTCGCGCTCTGTATGGACTCGTTTATATACGAGAAACATATATATGGATTTAAAAAATTCGATCGAACACCCAGGAATGCGATCGTTGTAACGACGAATCCTCGGCGATATTTTGCATAAGAATTTCGCGTGCTGGCGTTTATGCATGTTATAAATGTCTCGTATTTTGATATTATATTCTAGTAGGGCTTATATTTTATGCGCGTATACAAGAATCGAGGAAGGGAGGATGTACCGGGTGCCGGTTTCCAAATAACTGATTACACATACGGTTATTGATTTTGGAATCAAATGAAGAATACTGATTTTGTTTTCAGTGAAACTGAATAATATATCGAAATTCAATAAAAAGGTTCTTGTTACACAAGTATCCACTTCTGTTTATAAATTATATCAGAGCTATATGAGATATGGAATTCTTTTTAGTTCCTTATTGTTTGTAGCTTTGAAATTGCAGCAGTTATAGGTTCGGCCAGACTGCAATGAAAACAAAAAGTCGCAGCTGGTGAAATGCTGGGAAGCCACCATTTTGCTTAGTACAGTTCTGATAAAATTTACAAATAGTGCTTAATACTTGTATAATGAGGACCTTTTTACCGAATTTCGATATATTGTTTACTTCCTTTGCAAAAAAATTTCAAATTTTGCCATATTTTTTGACCTGCAGAGTGGTTTATCTATGTAAAGAAAACATATATTGTTTTATGGATGTTTCACTGAAAGAGACAAAGACGATAACTATCAGCAAGTGTGGAATATAAAAAAAAATTAAAATATAACGTGGAGTTCGTTTGAAAAAGGATGAGAGAAGAGTATACCAGTGTCCAATTTGAATAAAAGTAGACACGCGCATCTACCCGACGAGTAAACGAAACCCTCCGCAGTGTCTTATTACTCGGAAAGGTTATACAGGGTGAATTTCATAAGGTTTAACAACCTTTGTTCTAAGGTAGATGGGATCATTACAAACAAAAGTTGCAAATATACATTAGGGATATTTTGCATAGTTTAAGAGATACACATTTTTTAAGTTGGCCCAATCAGAGCGCGCCGAGAAGCGTTGGAACCACCCACTCCCCACCCTAGCGTTAGAGATACCACAGTGTAGGGCGTTACATTTTGGGTTGCAAAATTCAGCACAATAAATTTTATTTGCTATATTATTACGCAGTCATTTTTATTTCTTGGCCATTGGCTGCTAGGGCGGGGAGTGGGCGGTTCTAACGATTCTCCGTGCGCTCTGATTGGACCAACTTTAATAATTGATATCTCGTAAACTATTAAAAATATCCTGAATGTATATTTGCAATTTTTGTTTGTAATGATCCCATCTACCTTAGAATAAAGCATGTAACACCTTATGAAATTCACCCTGTATCTATTTGGTTATTTACGAACCTTTCTTTCATCCCGAGGCTGGCCATTTAAAACTCTTCTGATAATTCGATCGTTCGATATAATTATTTTATCTTAGAGAAATGACAAAAAGAAAGGTAATAATAATTTACTCGTGCGAAGGACATTCATTCAAAATTAGAGTGCCCGTTCATGACACTGACCCATTTGCAGTACACGATATTTTTTAAGGCCCTTTGAACATTTTTCGTTTCCCGATCCATTTATGAAACGTTTTCCCTACAGATAAAGTCGCGAAATACTGGGGTGTAGCGTCTTATAACAACAAATGAAATAAGAAAAAGGTAACAATCCAGCAACAAGTTTACTGCGGGGACAAGAAGAAGGGAGTAAAACGATCCAAATAGGTTTGCAGGTTATTGATTAGCAAACAAAAATCTTACATCACGCCGCAACCAAGTTTCACTGCGATATACTTAAAATAACCGCGAAGGATATAGCGACCAGTAGTGCGGTATCATCTTTCTCGCTAGTATTGGCTTATGGCAGAAGAACATATAGCGCCTCTCGAGGCGAAAGCGGTTCGAGGCGAAGGGCGAATGCCATTTGTAAAACGTCAGTTTTTAGGAGACTTAAAATAAAGATAGTATGCGTTATAAAAAAAGCAAAATTATTTGTAAATACGGAGGAAGTATAAAACTGAAGGTAAATAAAGTTTTCTTCTTCTGTACTTATTAAATTTCACTGCATCATTTTTAATCATGAAAATGTAATAATTAGACCAAGTGATAACATATACTTATCAAATGAAAACGTAAACAATATATAAATGTTTTTATAATTTCATAATTGCAATGTAAATACACAAGTATAATGCATTGACAATATTGATAGTAACTAAATGTTAGGTTAGCGCATCTTACTAAATTCTCTGTACAGCAGCAATCCACGTTTTCTTTTGATCGATTTTGTAAGCAACTTTAGGAAATTTGTTAAATTTACACTTACTATTCATAAGTGAATTGTTGCAATTAAATACCCAAGAGCTATTAATCATTGTAAAAATAAACAACAATAATATTGAATATTTATATAATTTTACTTTACACAGATATTCACAATAATACCAGATGTCTCTACACTTCGCCTCGAAACTTTTTTTCCACCACGAATGCCTCGATCGCCATGCTTATCCCCTCTGCCGTTCTGCAATCGGCGAATAATTACATAACGAAATGTCGCATATCGAGTTGTAAGATACAGAGTCCTTGTTTCGAGTTTGAAAAAAGGAATGACAATTAAACAGAACAAAGATTTCCGAGAAGAGTTGAAAATGTATGAGCGTCCATGAATTGTTAACTAACTGGAACGAATCCAGGCTGAATTATATCAATTACCTGCATACAGTGTTCTTTTATATTCCTTCGGATTTTATCTAGTTAATTATGATCTGGGAATTTTGGGTTTCACTCTTGGTTCCTTTTTTTCGTTTAGAGCAGAGGTTCCCAAACTTTTTTTTTTCATAGACCACTTTCAAAATTTAACTGGTTTCGGGGGGGGGGGTAGTTTTTTTTAGGATTTACATTGTTTTGTTCGTTTGTAATTGCTTTATTATGAAAGTTTAATCAATACTGTTTAATTTGACACTATTTATGTGTTGTCATACATTTTTTGTTTCATACGACAGTGTTTCAAACTTGAAATTTGAGTTAACTGGCTGACTACTAGGTACTTTACCCTATGCAATTTTTTACAAGTAACAATCGTTGACCTTCTTAAAATATTAGCTGTCTATATTGATAGGTGGAATCAAGCCAACATTTTAGTTCTTCACTATCGAAAGCAGATAAATTTTGGTGGACCCTCGCTTACGAATTGTGAACCTCCATTTTTTTGTCACGCCAACGTAGACCCCCATCGAGTCTACCGTGGACCCCTGGGGGTCCACCTGGACCACTTTGGGAACCAATGGTTTAGAGAGTGTTCTAATTTAGATCGTATATAAAATCATATTTCGAAATAATGTTTAAAAATCCGCGTTGAAAAGTAAGAGGCTTAAAATCTCGGGTTATTTCGCTACTTCGGCCGATATAAACAACGCGCTGCTATCATTAGGTCGCCTCTAATTTGCATGGCTCACGCTCATTTTGTATGTGCATGTACGAATTTTCCGAATTTTGGTTTTACAGTCCGTCTTCGACCATCGACGCGTTAATTACGAGTCTCGTCACAGATTGGCGTTTGGTTCCTTACAAACAGCTCGATTTTTCCAAGAAAACATCGTCGGCTGCTTGGCATTTCGTAAGTCGCAAACAAGTCAGTATCGCTCGATAAGGTTCTTTTCCATTTATACATCCTCGAATTATCCAACTCGTGTCATCCACGAGACGAACGAGTCCAAAGTCGTGCAAACTCAAAATCAAGTCCACTAATTTCACAAATTATTGAAGAGATTCGACATATTGCAGCGTCAAAAAATGCATTTTTAATTTTTTTTCTGAAACTACATGTCTTTCTTGATACGTGGTTCAAATTTCATAAAATTCTGAGTAGTGAAAGTATGTTAAATAATTTTTTTAACTTCGCGTTTCAATTCGGAGCGCGACAGTTGAGGATTAAACTGAACATTGGAGGAACACAAGAACAGTTTTTTTAAAAAATATTTTCGACTGTAATTATTAACTGCAGTTGTCTGCAAATGGCGAGTATATTACAGAAATTTTTACTGACGTGTATTCTTCAATTTCTACGTACATGGAACTAGTAAAAAAAAATTTCTAATTCATAGTACTGAGAGATAATGAAGCGGGGTAATAACAGCGATGAGAAAATATGGCGCAATTCTGAAGCAAATTTCGATCAGACGCAATGAAGAAAAAGAAGTTATATCGTGGGAGATCTAAATGTTATGCAGCGAGCTGTAATTAGATTTTCGAGATTTCACCTGCAATGTTACAAAGAATATTCGTTCGTGTATGTATATATATGTAAACGCGCGCAGGGGTAATGATAGTATAGCAGAACAGTGGCGTAAGCCCGAGGCTGTCGTGAAACAAAAGTTACCGAGTGGCCAACTAGTAACGCTCTGATTAACGAGTAAACCATGGCGTTCGGGTATATCTATCCTCGGATTCTTTCATCACTACATGTTGTACCGCTGACAACCCGAGCACACTACTGTTATGTTATCAATTGGATTATAAAGGCCGACTTTTTCGCGGCCTTTGATAAAAGGAATAATTCGATTCAAATTACTGAGAAATTTTTTGATTAACTTTATACAAATTTTGTTCGCAATTCGACTTTGAATTCGATGTTGAAGGAAAAGTTTGGAGAAATTATCGATAAAGGATCGGTCCTACAACTAAAAAGTTAGATGATAGAAAATTCGTTTTTCCGGACTATTAATTAATTTAATTCGTCGCCGATCAGATAATATAGTTGGAATTTATAATTGCGTTTTTACATTATGCTGTATAATAGATTGATAATGATTATCCAACGTGATATTAATTATTCGAAAGTAAATGAATAGTCATTTTTTTCTCGTCATTTTTTTCTCGTCATTTTGCCGATCGTCGACGCGTAAAGTTATTATTTAGTTGAGTTGAATAATTGTTTCTTATCCAATAAAATCTAAAATTGAAAATATGACGATAAATTTTCAAAATTGAGTAAAGTTATGATTCGATATTTTAAAAAGAGTGTATGAAATTTGCTGCGTTTTGTACGATTCGCATTATCGATTAAAAAAATTAATTATTTATCTTTAATGAAAATGTTGAAAAATTCCTATCCATTGTAAAAAGTGTTGCTAATCTAAACTCGTTATCTTGAATAACAATTTTCAAGTATTTATATGTTTTATCTAGAATTAATTATTTTATATATTAATCGAATTATTTGGCGAGTCACGATTGGCTTTTATTTTAATGATCATATGTAAATCATAAATAAAACCGAAAGTAATAAAACTATCGTTATTCAGGAACACTGCGTGATACGACCCAGCTCTCAGTTAAACACCACAGCTGTCTGAACTTACTAGCATAAATAGAACCACGATGCAAATGGATTAAATTTGGTATTTTCGACAAATGTTTTTTTTTTTTCATTTCGACTTAAAAAACCTAATTTTTATTCTGGGCATAATGTCGATCAAACTTTCCAAACAAAACTAGAGCCAGGGTTTGAATCGATCCTTTCAAAACATTCGAAATATCATAATATTCTCGAAACACCTTTCACCGATATCGACGAGACGATCTTGAACTCTATGGACTAAAAAAAATGCTCAACGTTCGCCATATACCTCCATGTACAAAGGATTTCTGCAACAGGTGGCAAACTACAAGGACGAGGTAAACCAAATTCAGAAATACAATGGGTCAGCCGGAACCATGGTCGAGTAGAAATTTGTTGAGAGATGGAGAATAGGCTGCATCGAGCGGAGTGGTGAGGATCGAGTCCAATGTATACGCCACCCTCGTAGACCCTCAAAAATGGCAGAAACTTTACATTTTGATTGATCCAAGGGTGTTGGAGGGTCCACGAACTCTCCCATAACTGCCTCGCCAGGCATAGTTGAGAGCGGGCTCACAGAGGGCGCATTTTTCGAACTTGGCATTGAAAGCAGAGTTCCAAAGGGTCCGTGATGCCCTCAGATTCAAGCGGAAGAGCACGTTGGCATTGAGCAGAGGCTAGGCGGTTTATACACTACAAAGGAAATAGATTCTAGGAGATTGAAACGAGCAGTACAAATTTCGGTTCCAGCATGTCCCCTCAGATTTTTACTATTGTCAGAAGCATAAACTTTTCTCCCGCGCTGTCTAGCCTGGCAAAGCGCAAGCCTAGCTAATGCCCGGCCTCGTTGCCGATGTTCACGCTCTCTGACCTCGCGGAAGAATCGGCCTTTCCGACGACTGCTTTATACCTATATATATATACTCCTCTCTATTATATACTTTTAAGTCTGTCCGGAATTGCGAAGCTTCTATACGATGAGAAAGGCCGAGCGCAACTAACGACATGCGGTAGACTAACGTCCCGGGCTCTTGTTACACGATGCACAGATTATTTTTCCCTTTTTTTCCACCTGCCACCTTCTACGAGCCGTATTGTGGTCTCAATGAGCTTACTTGGTTAACTCGAGTGTATACGTAGGTATATACCAGAGCTGAGCGAGCAAACATCAGATTGGTACTATCACACTTTTCTCTCTGGAATGTTATCGTTCTTTGGTCTCGAAAATTGAACGATTTGGTTGCCACGATTTATGATGGAAACGAATCTAACGTAAGGGGAATAGTAGGTACACGGAGAGGATTTTTTTATTAATTTTTACGGTGGAATCCTGGTAAAAATTACATTAAAAATTTGAACTCGGTGATAAACGTGCAAACAGTTAAAAATTGATACTAGTTTCAAATATTTTACTTTCAGGCATGTACAAATTTGAGTACGTAGCATAATTTTTACGCGCGCTACATAGAGTTCACGGATTACGGCCAGGTGACCTAGCTCTAACTGATTTTACTGTGAAGAACGTAAAAATTCTGGTGAACGCACGGAAAATTTCAATTTCCTTTTTTAAATTTTCAAGACAAACACGCAAATTTCTCAATGTGCACCGTACACTTTCGTTTGTATCAGCTCGTTTTTCAACTTATTGTAGTAATGTTTACGTTTCACGAAAATTTACTGTTAATTTCAGTAAAAATTTATGAAAATATTTTTAATTTCTGTCACGCGACAGTAAATTTTTACTTATTTCCATTAAAATGTATAATTTGTATCCTCAAAACCTGAAGAATTGCACATTTGTCACTCAGTTCCTGTGATTTCTAATGAGCTGTCTTCCTACAAAATGGAAAGGTCGATTGCGCAGTTGCTGATCAAATTTTTTGTCACGTGATAAGAAAAAGTATTTTTTTGTTTATGTTAGTAATTACGTCGTGACCCGTATGTTTATTTACAGACTCAATTAGTATTTTTCTCAAATGCTGCGCAATCTTTTTTTTTCAATTTTTGTTAAATAACATTTTGTTAAATAAAAAAGGCTCCATCTAAATATATGGAACCTTTTTTTATTGCATTGGGCAGTAATAAGAATTTTCATCCTTGCAATTCATCTATCTTACACAAACTGCGACGATATGATCGGAAAATCAGACAATGACAATATATCGTTGATTAATCCAACCGATTTCAAAAGCTGCAATAAGAAAGAGCAGAAGGCAGCAATATAAACACCGGGAACATATAAAATCGAGTGTCGTTCGTAGAAAAATATTTGATATTATAGTATAGCGTTTTTTGGAAAACAAGGTTTACGTTATTTTGTTTCCACGAGAAAAATGAAAATTTCCGTAAAATATCCCGTTTTGAAGGATTTCCATGAATGTGCGATGAACCCTGTGTGATACTTCTCTGAGATTGGATAAAGAAATGTCGCGCATGGAAATAAAATCGACCCACGCGTTGCTGAGTCACAGCAAGGTTGGAACAAGAAACCGCGTTTACAGCTAGAAAGTTGTTTTTTTCTCTTTATTTTGGAGTTGGAGTGGGCCGAATGTATTTAAACTTCGTAGTTCATAATTTTCTGTCAAGATACCACATCGTTCCATCAAAGAGCACGAAATTGGTTTGCTGACTCATGCGACGATATGACTTACAATTAGAACTTGCGTCTGAGGCGATAACTATGTTTAGAGGAATATCAATGAAAATTTTTCACGATTTTATCACAGTTAACGATTAAAAATTGAAAATCAATTTCGAAGTAAATTCGAGCTTGATAGAAGTAGATTTTAAAAATCGCCCACAACGAATAAATATCTTTTATTTAAAATGAATGAACTAATTAATGACGAAGTAAATTATCAATTTTTTATTTCACGAAGTAATCAACTAATCCCTAACGGACAGAAATCAAGCAATGGTACAATGAATTCTCCAACAGTTCGTTGGCAGAAAATAAACAATGTTTTCCAAGCTAACTGCGTCATCGTCAAGCAAACTTTCTGAAACGATTGCGCTACGACTGGTAAAAAAAAATGTAACCTTCGTCCAGACCGAAGTAAAATGGACGTAACGTATAATAGTTGGTGCGTTGTACAGACGGTGAGTAAACGAGATTGCGATAAGGCCATGCCAATCAATGTGACCGCGTCATGCATCGAGTCATAGATAAGAGAAGGAACTAGCGACTGTACGTGCGAAAGTAAAGCCAAAGCCGTGTCCGAAGCGAACTCGCGAAAATGAAACTCAAACTAAAAATTTCCCAGCGTCTTTTTTTACTTTTTGCGAATTAACGAGCAGTGTTTGACGAGCCTGCCGCTGCGGAAAACTACGTGTAATACCGATCGGTTCGACCCCTTCCGCTTCTGCTTTTCTTTTCCGCGAAACAATCAACGAGGATAGATCGTAACCGATCGACCAACAGTGAGAAATACAACAGTAGACATGGTGGTAGAGGCGCATCGTTCAACCGAGAAAATCCTACGTTTCAGTATTTGCGCCGAGAGAAACCGTTCTTTCGCCAGAAACTTCGGACATTGCCTACGCAATCGTTCTCTTTTCTTCAATTTAACGATTTTCTCAAAACTCTAACGCGCTAGATTCTATCGTGTAACAAGTGAGTCGAGTCGAGTGACAAATTGATAAGAAAATAATAATACTTACAAATAATAAATATCAACTAACGACATGAAACTAAAATAATCCAAGGGCGATCATATTTATCTCGCTAATCGTTCGTACGATAGTTGCGTTTTTTCTTTCTTTTACGAGCCGACCAATCTGCTTATTTTCCTTATCATTCCTACTTTCACGACACTGTCAATGATGCAATTTATACGGACGGGGATGCTGACAATTGTTGTTTATATACAATATACGATATTTATATAAAGGAAGGTTTCTTGGATGCAGATTATAGTTTGTAATGATTATTTACCCGTTGACCGGTGACGAGTTGGGCACGGTAGTGACGGTCGTCGTACCCGAATTCGGGACAGCCGGTTCCTTCATAATTTTCGGTTCGTTTTTTCCCAGCGTATACAATCTTTCGTTTTTTTTGTCCCGCGATAAGTCAATTGTTTCTTATCCAACGCCCGAATTTCGTCCTATTTCTCCTTTCACTTTGTTTTTGTTCGTTCGGTTCATTCAATAACGTTGCATTTCCTTTTCGTTTTTGGACCAATGGCATTGGCAAATACAGCGGAGATTTCACGAACAGGCCTCGGACTTGGAAATTCCACCGTTGTTACGTCCAGAGTTTTTGTCTTTCTTCCTCTCTCTCTCCCTTTCTCGCATTCGCTTCCTCGAATCTCTCCTTACTGTCACGAATCAGTGGACATTGTTGCAAAAACTCGTTACGCAACGTTCCCACTCAGCGTTTTCAAACGTTTCTTTGAGCAAGAATCGAGTCTCGCGATTTTCATAGAGCTAGGCCACGCTCGAGGTGACCCGTAATTATCGTTCTCATCGACAAGTTCGCGATATTCAGCGAAATTCAACAAACTTTTTTTTTTTTAATTTGTTCAAATTTTTCGTACGTCCCTTCAAACTTGTACAAATGTCCGGGTATATTTGCTTCGCTGCGTTCGAAAATCATGCACTACTACACATAGTGTCTTGCTCCGTTTCTTTTTTTCCCTCGTCGTTGAGGCTTTTTCGCTCACTGTTGTTTCCCAAAGGTGTGAAATATTAAATTCTTTTTCTTTCTTTCATTTATATTTATATTTTCGTAAATACTTCTACGTTCGATTATTCGATTACATGCACCAAGAGATTATAATTCAGTTGTCGTAATAATGTATACTTTGACGTATATTCAATTAATTGATATTAATTATTATGTATACGCGTATATTTTATTTCGTTACTTTTCTTTATGAGAAGTATAGAAGACTCGGTTCCTTATCGCGCATGCGTCGTCGATCGTCCGTCGTACAACGTACCGGACACCGTCTAATCTAACATTGTACGATCACGAAACTCGAGAATGATTAGTGGAAGAAAAAAAATTCTAGAACGATAAAGAATCAAACTATCGCGAAAGAAACGATTTTTTTTTCTTAATCTTTAAATCGGAAGCATGTTTTGTCGCATCGACGTAGTTGCCGACCGCGTTAAGGAAGAGATAACGAAGGAAGAACGCGACTCGTTCTAGAATTCTAATAGAAAACTGCCGCTTCGAGTTATAAAGCTTGATCGATCTTTGCTCGCCACGTTGTGGATACATTCCCGATGAGAATTCTCGATCATAGTACGCGTGTAAAATCGTGCCGTATCGAGGAAGACGATAAATGGTGCATTGACGAAAAAAAATCTTGTTCTCTTGAAAAATGATCGATACACGATACGGAAGAGATCGTTGAATTATGATGATTGGAAAATTGCGCTGTCTCACCGCCGTACGCGTCGTATACTCGATGAATTCGATTTCAAAGTACATTAAGCGCGTGCGTCCATTCAAATCGAGTCACTGGGTCAACGCGAGGCTAATCTCTAATATATCTATATAGGTATATCTAGTTGTACGGTTTTGTATTGAAGCGTAAGAACTTTGGTTCTATCGATACGGACATTACCGACCGAGGCCGGCTCTCGGCTATTATCAAATTGTAAAAATAAAGCTGCATCTTCCAAATTGAAATAACAATTATCAGGATGGGTTTGACTCCTCGCTGATAACTTTGTACGTTAACTGCGCATGAGCTTTGCGGACAGTTTAAAAAATATATATCGTTACTTTAAAATCGTTCGGTGAGTCTTGCTCTTTTCTTTATCTTTCGCATCTTATTTTCATTTCCTCACTTGTGACCACGTTCCGTCTGTTTTTGTTTTTTTTCTTGCAGACGTGTTTTTGTTTTTGTTTCTCCGGTCTCTCTCGCTCCCACTCGTTTTTACGACCCCCTCGTTTTTGTTTTGTCCCGTGTGTGTTATTGCCGCAACGAGCGCCAGGTGTTATTAGCGGTCGGGTTAGTTGGCAAAGGAGGACCGGTGATTGGTTGCTAGTTAGGATAAGTCAGCTGGTAGTAGTCCCCACCCGTGGCCTCCTCGCCGATTTGCAATTGCTTCACTCGCTTTATAAGCTTGCTAGAACACAAAATACTAACTCTCAATAATGAGTTCCAGATTGTTTGGCCCCTCCCTCCCTCCCTCCCTCACCCAAAGCTTCTTGATACACTTCTTTTGTCAATTACTTATGTTTTATATTTTTCTCACATTTATTATTACCCCTGTTGGATTTCTATATATTGGACATGATTCTTCCATTAAGTTTTCATTGAATAGCGGATGTTCTTATCACCGAGTCGGAGAGACATCAATTTTTTTTGTAATAAATAAACATTCGATTGGTTGAGCGATTCGAGGACCACGTGAGATCTTTCTATAAAACAATATTTGTCGACGACTAGACATTTGTGCGATCAACTTTAACCATCGACCGAGGACTTGTACAAAGCGACATAAAGCCGTGTATGTATGTGATGTCGAAGCCGCGTATACAAGGTCGATGAACGTTCCATTTGTGTAAAATCTCAAAGCCATCGACCGGAGGCGTTGGTAATTACTGCTAGCAAATGTCTTGCATGCGATGTACAGAGAAACGAAATTGAAATAAAAGCTGTGGTTTCCTCGAGATTCGAAGTTAAGTCGAGTTTCTGGCTCGGTGTAAGGAACGTGTAAACTTAAAACTAGTTTTGCTTTGTCTCTACGAGAACAGTCGAGTGTCTGGCATTCCCTGTGCTTCAGCGTCACGCAAAATGCCCTTTAAAAAAATGTTTTACTTGGAATTTCAATGAATGGCGGGAATTATACAAAAACAATTTTTTCGTATTCGAAAAAATGGAAATAATTTGTAATTCTTCTCAGGTACATTTGCTTCCCGGTCGATGGTTCCATGGTTAAAGATCATGCTGAACGAGAATTTACAACAAATATTTCGTTTGTGTCGTGAAAGATAAAATGGGAGGGAAAACATGAATATTGACGTTGAACAAGGTTAAACCGAACGAAACAACAATAACACAAGCAAAACAAAAAGCTACGAGATTGAAAAAAAGAGGGTCATCGAGGAAGTAGTCGTAATAATTGGAAAAGCCAACGAACAGTATGACGTATCCGATGGTTCAATGACCGCGCACCGGTGTACATGAGAATTTCAACGTCCCATCGATCCGTTCCTAAAACGGTCTGATAAAATAAAAAAGTCAGCTATTTTTCGCGATACGTATACATAGATGTCTAGAGAGCGAGCTGACTCGAGTAGGTATTGGCTTAATTGTAATTGACGAGGATTTTATGGGAACGACCGATAGAGACGAATCTCTCGTTAGTTTCCCTCCTCGCGTGTGTTATTATTATAACGAGACTGGGCACAATATCGTCTTCCGGTTTCTCGTTACAAACATTTAAGGTAGTCCTATCGTTATAGTGTTTTCGTTAGATTTAACTGAAAATTTGCAGAAACGTTCTTTGATGTCATATGTATATGTGTATAAAATTTCAGGGGCCTTTATCGATTCAAACATCACGATATTTATTCTTGAAAATCGTCTCTATTCGCAATCTCACATAAGAGCTCGTGTTAAATATCGCAACATTATACAACGAGTATCTCGATCATTTGGTCGATGAAGCCTGTTGAAATTTTGCACACATTTTTATATGAC
>JAPYZU010002350.1:0-21619 GCA_030523005.1 Tryphoninae sp. B BG-2022a | reverse complement strand
ATATTAATATTATTAATAATATATAATAATTAATAATATATAATATAAAATATATATATAATCATACGCGTGGAAATATATACCCGCGGAATATATATGCGAGAATCGCGCGTGACTTCGCCTCGTTACTCGGTCACTCGGGAACGATCGTTTAATGAGTCGTTAACGATTCCAAGGGTGGAGATACCGTGTGAAGGCGTCTAATATGACCCTGCATACGAGAGGGAAGAGAAAAATCCGCGCGATCGAATATCAACGAGGACGCGCGGATAATTGGAAATTCATCCCTTCGAGAAATTCGTCAATATTATCCAACCCCCCGAGTGAAGCCTTCCCCACGATACAGTCACTTTTTGTATCCATGTCACTCTTCAAAGATTTCGAAATTTCCCGCGTTCATCGCGCTAAAAACATTTCTCGAAATCATTTCCCAGACTTTTTCAATTAAAATTCACCCTATCGTGATCAACATGATGTTTTTTATCTTTAGTCAATGTTTATAGAAAACCGAAGGTCGTTTTTTCTTTGTTTTTATTTTTTGTGTTAGCGAAATTTTTTGAATTTTACACGATTACATCTTGGCTAATACTTTTACCGAGTTTATAGATATACTACGATATTTCACAAGTTTTTTTAACGAAGTGTTAGTTAATGTGAATAAGAAAATTAGATTTTCATGGGGGAAAATTGAATTTACGAGACAGAATAAATTCTAATAAATTTGATTGCAACGGTTATGAGAAAATTGTAACTTTTGCCTCGTGCCATCGTTTTGCTTTTTGTATATTTCAACTTGAATAAATGGACGTTTGTGAAAATGGTTGGAGTTGAAACATTTCTTTTTAAATACTCAGAAAGTCTGACGGGCGAAAGTTTGAAAAATTGCATTATTATCATTATCATATTATCATTATTTTGTGGGATTAAATATTTTCAGAATATTTCAATTGATAAACTCGACGATAAAAATTCGCTATTATTATATTATATTATATCATATTATCATTATTTTGTGCGATTAAATATTTTCAGAATATTTCAATTGACAAACTCGACGATAAAAATTCATTAAATGAGCAACGTTAATCGCTAAATGAAAAGACGATAGAAATTTTAGGAAGAAGCGACGAATTTCTCGAGAACAATGTGTCGACTAAAATTTCGAAATATCTTAAACAATGGTGAAAAAAGTGTGAAGAGTAAGTCGTTCGCGAATATCGCGAATAACGAATTAACGATCGATTGACGAGGATATTTCGATCGCGAGTGATTACACGCGAATGAAGAAAAAAACAGCGAAATGAGACGAGAAAACGGCTAGGAACGGATGATGTGAGAAAGAGACGGGCGTGAGTGTAAAAGATGAAGAAGAGGACGAGAAGTTTCTAATTGGAGAATGAGCGGATTTTTCAACTCCCTGAAGAGCCTCGCGTCAGGAGCCGCGAACGCTGCCAGCGCCGCTGCGAAATATCAAGAGGAGGAAGGTGATGCATCAATCTTCGTTTTTATACCATTACTTTTCATAAAAAAAAAAAAAAAAAAAAAAAAAACAGGAAAATATATATTACCGAGAGAACGTACTCGAGGTAATAACAAAAAGAACATGAAAGTATTTTCAAAAAAAAACGTCATAAAAAAAATGGAATTCCGTTCATTTCTCGTACGTCGAAGGGCGAATTGCAATTTACCGATTGTTTCGAAATAATAATGAGAAACACGTGGATGAAGCTCTTGAAAATATCGGTAATTTATTTTACAGCAAAAAATGGAGAATTCTTTTTCTTTTTTGTAAACGTAAATAACAGTTAACGACTTGGTACGGCGTGAAAAAATGTTTTTATGACTTTTGTTTCCAACAGAGACGCGTCTCGTAAAACACGGAAATATGGGATTATACGGGAGGTGAAAATAAATTGTTGGAGTGTTAGGACATTTTATCCGTGGGCGTTTCGTTGAGTTTTTGGATAAAGAAAGAGAATGAATCAATATCGTTTTGATTAGCAATTATTATGGTACCTTCTAGATCGACGCGTTTTTTGCTGCTCTTCCTGCGTGAAACGAGTTTTATGTCGTAATACGATGTATATATGTGTATACAGACACATCAATATACGCGTCTGTATTTCTGAGCTGGGTACATGGACGAAGAGAAGGTAGACAATCTTCCGCCGGGAAAATTGCGGTTTATGAATTCCCCGGTGACCCGAGGCAATCGAGCGGACAATACGAGAACAACGAGAAAACCTGCTAGATCGTTTATCATCGGATGAATCATTCCTCTCCTTTTCGTTCTTATAATAAAAAAATGCCAATGGGAACAAAGTGATAGCGAGAAAAGCGCAAGTAAGAAGTTGAAATGGGCGAGATAGCAAGAGTTGATGGGAAAAATCAAATTTAATGTTATAATTAATTTATCTCGCGAATGAAGAATAAAAAGTTTATTCGTGCTATAATGATTCTCTTATAATAATTTGGAAAGCATACATTTTTCTAAAGACGAGAATTTTTTTTAGTTATGATAATATAATATCGTCGAATATTTTTAAATAATTTTGTTTCGCTATTATTTTGTATAACTAATGTAATATGTTGGAAAGAGTAAGTTGTCACAATGGTAATTTGAAAAATTGAATTTACAGTGATAATTATTTAACTCGAAGTCCAGCAACGTAGTTTAAAATTGCAAATTTGTATAACGATTTCAAAAATCATTTGACGATTTTCAACTAATATTTTTCAACTTATAGAAATATTTCCTGAAGATTTTTGATGTCCCAACGTTAATTTGAAAAGTTGAATTTACAGTGATAATTATTTAATTCGAAGTCCAGCAACATAGTTTAAAGTTGCAAATTTGTATAACAATTTCAAAAATCATTTGACGATTTTCAATTAATATTTTTCAACTTATAGAAATATTACCTGAAGATTTTTTATGTCACAACGTTAATTTGAAAAATTGAATTTACAGTGATAATTATTTAATTCGAAGTCCAGCAACATAGTTTAAAGTTGCAAATTTGTATAACAACTTAAAAAATCATTTGACGATTTTCAATTAATATTTTTCAGCTTATAGAAATATTACCTGAAGATTTTTGATGTCACAACGTTAATTTGAAAAATTGAATTTACAGTGATAATTATTTAATTCGACGTCCAGCAATATAGTTTAAAATTACAAATTTGTATAACAATTTCAAAAATCATTTGACTATTTTCAACTAATATTTTTCAACTTATAGAAATATTACCCGAAGATTTTTGAATTTTTGAGCGTTGCTGCGGCAAGGGTGATGGAGATTTTATACTGAGAAGGACAATCTTGAAAACGTAGTAGGTAGAGCTTATGATTTATAGATTCGACGTTCGCTTACATAGGAGTTCCTCTACTGTAAAGCTCTTCTCGTTAAACTCATCTATTTTATACACCCTCTCCCTCGTCGCCAACGATGCAACCTAAGTTGGATTTATACGATTTGGGAAACTACACCCCGCTTCGGAATTATGGTAATATTAGCCATTGGCGATGAACACGCGAACTATGCATACAAACTACATAGATATTCAGTGTGTTAAATCGCAACAATATACACGATGAAATTCGTGCTCGGGAGTACGAATGATGTCGGATGGTGTGGTAGCCCAGAACCGCAGCCTACTGTGCTGGTTTATCGGCACTCCTCTTGTTCTCATTATCAAGCTCGGTCGATTACAGCGACGTAAAACATCTCCAATATACCATCAAGAACATTTGAATTCAGAGACAGTTAATTTTACAGCTCCCATACCCCAACTTGAACAGTGGAGAAAGTTAATGAGCTTTCGTGTCCTCGTTACGATCCGACCAGTTTCGACCCCAGCTGCCACGAGTTGTCGATGTATGACACGAAAGAATTCACTTTTTAATAAGTAATGAAAGTGTCAATATATTAAAAAATTAGGAAAACAAAATTGTGGATGGATTTAAAAAAATTATTAAAGACGTCAAATAATAACGATAACAAAATTATTGAATAATTCTGTGTTGATGTATGACACGAAAAAATTCATTTTGTAATAAGAAATTAAATTTTTAATACATTACAAAACTTAATAGAAAAATATTGGCGATCCATTAAAAAAAATGATGAAATATGTTAAATAATAATGATAACAAAATTATTGAATAATTTCTTGAATTTAAGTAATGAAATTTTCAATATATTAACAAAATTAAGAGACCAAAATAGTCGATACATTAAAAAGATTATTAAAGACGTCAAATAATAACAATAACAAAATTATTGAATAATTCCGAGTCGATGTACGACACGAAAAAATTCATTTTCTAATAAATAATGAAATTTTCAATATATTACAAAATTAAGAGAACAAAATTGTGGATAGATTTAAAAAAATTATTAAAGACGTCAAATAAAAACGATAACACAATTATTGAATAATTCATGAGATTTCCAAGAAGTTAACGGAATTTAAAAACAATTCACAAAGTATTGTAACTATTTTGTCCTAGAGCGTTTAAATTGCCTAAATTATTATTATATAATAAAATAAAAAATTGACCACCCTAAAATAAAAATTCAAAAAAATAAAAATCTTCTTAATACCCAATTTTCTTTTCATAGTACACCGAGTAATCAAATTCCACTCAAACAAATCCAACTATTAAAGAATTTGTTTAAATTTGTAAGTCGCGTTCATCACAAACTGATTAGCGCAATTCGCTCCATTGGTTTTTATCTTCCCTTATAATTTTCATCTCTTGCTTCGTGCTATGTATTCTCCGTGGGTTAATATCAAATCTCTGGGATTTGCAAAATATTTGTCCTGTCTGGAGAGCGGTAGGAGGAGTGGCAAGAGACGAGAGATGAGGCGGCTGTGTGTAAGAATATCGCGTATTATTCAATTCGCTCCCTGCCTTCGCTCGCCCAATTGAATTAATATTTGATAGGGGTTCGACTCGCTAGACTGCGAAATGAGAGAAAAACCCATGTATATAGACGGGGGATGGATGTTACGTAGTTGTATAGGACGAACGTAATGATAAAGACAGGACGATGTAATGTGATATTTAAAGACCGATATTCCACTAAAAGCCACGCTGTCGTATCCGCTAATGAAACACGATATATAGATATTTACATACAACCTTTCTTACCATGATGAAATGCAAATTTCTTAATAAAACTTTGCTATAAAACATAAATTCTTCAAATATTAAACTTTGCGTCGCGATCTCTTTAAATAAACATGAGATATTGTTTCGCGTTTCATTATTTTTTAGAGCACTTCGAGAAAAACTTGTATTGCCCTTTTTTCCTTTGACTTGTCGTCCAACTATTTTTTTAATTATTTGTATCATTATCGTAATTAATTAAAACAGCAGAAATTAAATATCAATTTATTATAAACTAATTCAAATAGCGGATGATTAAATATGAATTTTATCGAAGTTTCGATGTGTTTTATTGATTAATCAATGAAGGTTGATTGATACGGTGGATGAAAATATATATATAATACGCGATTCTAATCGAATCTCATAGCCGTTCGACCGAGAAATTCAATTTTCAGCACGTGTATCGCGCGAAATGGAGTTTCTTTCGTTTTCTCAACACAACGCGAAGGTTTATCGAGGTAGAAAAAACACAATTGCTTCAGGCTAAGGCGTCAAATTTCACGATGTATTATCGAAGATTTTCCTGTCTCATCCAAAATGCGCGTAACGGCACGAGACTCTAGGAACATCGAGAGAGAGAGAAAAAAAAAGTGCGCGTTCGGCAACCTCGAGCATGTGCGCTGGTATTCTTGCCTCGAGGGTTAACGCTTCGAGGATGAGAGTTTCGCGTCAAAGGTGGATGAGAGAAGAGAATGGAGTCTGGTTTATAGACAAGACTCGTGACAGACTTTGGATCCCTCTTCCCCCGTCCGCCATTGTCATGAGCTTGCCGGTCGTGTCGTGTAACCGAGCCGAACGCGGCGTCTCACAAATTGCTCGAAGACTGTGAACCCTCAACGAGAAATATTTCTTCCATCGTTCACGCCAGACCAGATCTTAGGTTTGATATAAAAAACAAGTTTATTAATAACGAAAAGGAAGATATCGAACAAAATCGGCAAATCCCCTTTTATCCAAATTTCAATTAATTTGATTGTCTGTGTTTCGATGAAATTGTTTTTGTGCAAGATCGATGACCAATTCAATTGTTTTTCGGGGAAACGAGGGCGGTCCATTCTCATTAGATCGGTAGGTTCATTCTACCTTTTTCCTGTATCAGTGATAATAGATTCCGTTCGATCGAATACTCTCATTGTGAATGAACGCGGAAGAAGCTGTTTGCTGGTCTCCTTAACCCCCCGGACGTAGTCTTCAACCCCTTATTCATTAATCCCATCCGGCGACAGAGCTGAGAATCGTGATAAATTAATTGCAAGTCCCGGAGAACCTCAGCGGAAAATAGAGATGGATAAAAATATCTCGCGAACTCGATCTTTCAATTTCTCAATCTTTAGGTGGATGTCTTAGTCCCACGAAGTTCATGTAGAAGGTGGTTACTTTTTTTGTAGAAATGAGAATAAGAAGATAAAAAAAAATTCCATCGATGTCAAATCAATGGCAGAAATTATAAGGGCAGTCTTTATTATCGAATAAGACTTATTCATTATTCTTTTATTACGAACATCCGGTTAATTTGTTTTAGTATCTACATTTTCCTTCCAATCGCTAGGAGATTCAATTTTTTTAATCGAATCAATAATTCTTACGAAATAATTTAACAGGCGAAGATACGAGAATGCGATTCAGCCTGACACCACAACCTGGCGAGAGTGGCTTTACGCAATGGCTGGACGCCATGAAAATGGTGGCGAGGTTGCAGGGTGGTATACCTCAGGAATTCCGGAAGAGAGTAAGTCAAATAGAAAATAAACAAAATGCCAATAAAGGAGTTTCATTTAAAAAAAATTGCTACTATGGTTGTAAAATCACGGTCTAGTGATTCTCATGTTCTCGATTGCTCGAACAATGTTCTACGATGCTCATAGAAATGCTGAGTTAATTGTTTTACCGGTGTGCGGGACGCATGAGAGAGGCGAATATTCTTGTAAGTTTCTTACGATGACCTAACGAACGAAAATGTATTGTTGGGCGAAAACAGTTGTGGCTGACACTGGCAGAACGCCATCTGGATCAACGTGGAGTGGATTGGAAACAAGCGGAGAAACTGTGTTTCAACGAGTGGAGCAATCCCGACGACGAGGAGCTCGGTATACAGATAGTGAAGGTAAGAAGAGAATATCACCCCTTGTGCTTGGGATCCACACATTTCCCTTCCTCTACGATGTGCCGTAGGCTATTTAGTCTCTCTGGCAAAATCTCTTCGGGGTGGAGGGGGGAGGGGGGGGGGATGTGTCGTTTGGCTCTCCCTAGCAACGGCCACTCGTTCCCTCAATTTTCTCTCTTGCCCTTTTTAACTGTTTAATTTTATCTTTCACTATTGATTTAAAAATTAAATCTTTGCATCATTTATTATCAGACTTAACTTCATTTTTCAATATATTCTTACAATTTTGGTTTTATATATAATTTTTATTTTTATATATTTAGGGATTTTAGTGTATTCATTTTTTTATTGCTTTCTCACATATTTCTTGACCTTGTTAGTTGTTTAAATTCATTTTTCATGATAGATTTGATAATTCAATAATTGCATCATTTGTTACTAGGCGAAAACTAATGTTTCAAATTGCAAAACTGATTTTTCAAAATTAAATCTTTGCATCACGCATTATCAGGCGAAAATTAATTTTTGTATATTTTCTTAACAATTTTGTATTTATAAAACATTTTAATTTTTATATATTTAGCGATTTTGTTGTACTAATTTGTTTTATTGCTTCCTCGCATATTTCTTGCCCTTTTTAACTGTTTAATTTTATCTTTCACGATTGAATTAAAAATTAAATCTTTGCATCATTTATTATCAGACTTAACTTCATTTTTCAATATTTTCTTACAATTTTGTAATTATATATCATTTTTATTTTTATATATTTGGTGATTTTAGTGTATTCATTTTTACATATTTCTTGACCTTTTTAGATGTTTAAATTCATTTTTCATGATAGATTTGACAATTCAATAATTGCATCGTTTGTTACTAGGCGAAAATTAATCTTTCAAATTTCAAAATTGTTTTTTCAAAATGAAATCTTTGCATCACTTATTACTAGACGAAAATTAATTTTTGTATATTTTCTTAACAATTTTGTATTTATAAAACATTTTAATTTTTATATATTTGGCGATTTTGCTGTCCTAATTTGCTTTATTGCTTTCTCACATATTTCTTGCCCTTTTTAGTTGTTTAAATTCATCTTTCACGATAGATTTGAAAACTAAATTTTCCCACCATTTAATACCAAACGAAAATAAATTTTTCAATTATTTCTTACAACTTTGTATTTATAAATAAATTTTTTATATATATTCAGCGATTTCATCCTACTATGTTTTGTATTGCTTGATTCATATGCTTTTTCTCGAACGATTTCTGTTAGTAAAATAACATTTTTCCAAAATACTTTTTTTTACGGTTTAACGTCCCGAGTTCCTGGCTCCATTTTATTTCATTCGAGCGAGATTCATCGATGTATTAACTTGTAATAACGTCTAGGCGTCTGCAAAAATGCGAAAATAATGGTTCGTTACGTTCTCATTGGCTGCTTAGGCGTAAAGCTCACATTTTTCGGTTAGTTGCACACAATTTGTCGAGAGGCTGCGAGGACTCGTGAAAATTTATGCACCATTTGCACGATACAAAATATATATGAAAAAACTAAGTAGTTCATTCGCGTATAAATTTCGATATATTTTCAACGTTGCTACGTAATAATCGTTGTATCCCATGGCTTGAAAATCGTATTAAACAGGTCCATGTATTTATATCGATGGTTTGAGCGCGTATAGTCGATTACCTGAGCTTATTAAGCTTCGTGTATTCAAATACATAAATTATTTTAATTACTCAGCACCGAAGTGCCGTCATTTAATTAACACAAAAATCGATTTACAAACAATCAATCATGATTTATACAATTTAAAACACGCTAAATAAAATTTATTTTATTCCAAATCAATAAAAAAACGAGTAAATAGATAAAAATTGTCGAATAAAAATTTTTTTTTCTTCCTGTCCAATCGATGGTATTCGAGTAAATTTATTCGAGCGATGGTTAGCAAAAGTCAGATTTCATAAGTTCGTTCGTCTTTATCGAGGCGTTGTTTTCCACACACCGACGCTAATGGCCGTCATAAAAAAAAACTGAGAGTTTTTCCAAAATGTTTCTGTGCCACGTCGTTATACGGTTTAACGTCTCCAAGTTCGTGATAAAAGTGTACACTACATGCTGGTATAATGCCACGCTCCATATACGTACGAATACATTACGTAAAGCGTTCTTTGGAGCTCGTGGAGAGTTTTAGAGCGTAACACTAATGTATTATCAAACGGGAAAAGTTTTACATGCTCGCCATTCCCTTTTTCTCTCTGATATGATATAATTTTGCTTACGCGTATGTCATACGTGCCTTACATTTATTTTGTTATCGAGCTCAAAGTGGATACGAATTTTATGTTACGACACGACACGGGGACTTTACCGCGATAATAAAAATTCTCACGGTACTTCCACCATTGAGATAGATGTTTTATTTGGTGGAACGCAGCGTGACCCAACTTCCATTTATGTAACATAATTGTAATGTAGTCCTGGCTTGTGAAAAATAGATAAATTGACGAAGCGTAAAATTTTTCATAAAAATATGAACAAAAATTATTTAAAAATTTAATTTTCCTCGATAAAAGTTGACAATACAATTGAATACGATTTAAAAAACAATTGCGTTTCTTCACTTTTTCAAATCAATTATGATCTGTCGTTTTTTTCTCGATTTTGAATTTGGATGCAGACGTGACCTTGAATTTTCTTTTTTTTTCCAGGACCTTCACAGAACTGGCTGCAGTTTATTTTGCGGTGCAGCCGGACGAGACAATCAGGCGGTGCTGCGTCGGGTACTTCTCGGTTTTGCACGCTGGAACAAATCCGTGGGTTACTGTCAAGGGCTGAACGTTCTAGCGGCCCTTGTTCTCCAGGTCACCGACCGAGCGGAGTCTTCCGCGGTCAAGGTCATGATCTATTTGATCGAGGGCGTGCTGCCGGAGGGTTACTTTGCCGACAATTTGCGTGGACTATCTATAGACATGGCGGTTTTTCGTGATTTATTGAGAATGAGGTTGCCTAAGTTATCCAGACACCTCGAGGCGCTGCAAAGCGATGCCAAGGACAAGACCACAGGTCGTTAATTTTTTCATCGAAAAATCTTGATTTTTGTGTGACCTTATTTTACAATCGATAGTTATTTAAACAAATAAATCAAAATATGTAATTTCCATGGGAATGTATTCGATTATTTTAGGGAGCAGCTATGAACCACCGCTCACCAACGTTTTTACGATGCAATGGTTTCTCACCCTCTTCTGCCATTGTTTACCACAAGAGGCGGTTCTGCGTGTATGGGACTTGATATTTCTCGAGGGTGACGAGGTTCTCCTCAGAACAGCTCTTGCCATTTGGGAAGGAATTTCTGAGTATGTGACAAAACTTTGGAAATTTTTCGACAATAATTATTAACATTTTGTAATGTTTAATTTAATATACTTTCCTATATATTTCATTGATCTAAATATGGATTGCAGTCGAATCATGACTGTTACATCCGCCGACGAGTTTTACAGTATTATGGGAGTATTAACGAGAGAGATGCTTGAATTTACCGATGTTAATCATTTGATCAAGGTCAGCCATTTTAAGTCTCTAGCTATCTTATCTTAAGTAAATATTTCCTAATACCCTGAATACTTTTTTTAAATATAGACTATTGTAAATATGGGACCGTTACACGGTGTGACGGATCTTCGAGAGAAGCATCGTTACAACATAACTCCTTGGGGAAGACGGTTGAGTGAAGAGGAAGATACTGATACCGAGGAGGAGGAGAGATTAGCTGTCGCAGCTGCGATGTTTGGCGTTCCTGGACGCTTTAAGAAGGGTTGGGAGCTTTTATTTTATCAAAGTGCACTTATTTCTTCAGTTGTTTTACGGTAATATATTGAATTTATATATCTATATATTAATATTGTTTAGATCGTTCGAACGCGTCATCGAGTGCCTTGCAGACGATAGGACCCGCGACTGACAGGGAGAGACTCGCACTGGACATCAGCACGTTGAAGCATCAGTACGCAAAGTTGCGCGAACGTCAACGTCAAGCTCACATAATACTTTCTGGTAAGAGAAAATAATATTTAAAAAACGGAAATGGCATCATAAATGATTGTATCGAAATAGGGAATCAATAACGTGGGCGAGAAACATTTTGATAAATTGTCTTTCTAGCTGCATGCGCGAGACAGTCCATCGGGCCGAGCTCAACTTCCCAAGCAATGAATCATCTTCTCATCGGCAAGAGTGCTCTCGTCAGTGCCAAGACTCGACAGCTTGGTCCACCCCCCGGTGCTATACCACCGAAGCCTAGAACAACCCCGGCGTTACGCCCCACGAGGATTCAGACTAGCCGCAAGGACAAACAGGGCGTCACGCTACACTGGAAGGACACGAAGAAGCCTAAGGACGAGCAAACTGGTAAGCATCGTTTTTCATTGCTTGATACTTTTTTGTTGGACCATTGGGATGTATCAAATCGTGGAAAATATGAGGGATTTCGAATTGAGATCTGGCTTCGGGTTATCTTGTCACTCCCAATCTCTGATCAAATATTTTTTAAAACTGCGTTGGCTTACCAAAAAAAAATTAAAATTCCATTTGATATACTATTGCAATATGTACCACGTGTATTGGATAAATGGCACACTATTCTTATTACCGACCGAGCATGTCGTATTGTCTCAAGGCTTGGTTGTATTACCGAGCGAGGTTCTATCTTATCATCAGCAATTTGAACCAGGGTTGTTCCCAAAAAGGGTAAGCTCTGTCGATATTACGGCATGCTCTGAAAGTTCAGTCAGTCGATTGGAAAATCAAAAGTTCCCGGAATCTGTTCATTAAACCAACGGTTACACATTTGCGCCCTTCAATTCGCGTTACCGACGTTCCATGGCTAAAGTTATCCTCGGTTGTATGCATACTTCAACAGGATAAAAGCAATTTTCATCGACTCGCTCGGTAAGGGGAACTTGTTGTTCCCAAATATCGATGGTCAAACGCCTTCATGCCGACTTACCGTCTGAGCTATACAAAATTTTGACCACTTGTTCCGTGTCAACAGGTACGCGTATTGACTCAGGTGTGTCACTTAGGGTGAATATCCGTTCCCATCCGCCTCGACCCAGATAAGGCTTTGCGATGGCACTATCTCTCCCACCCACATCCAGTCTTGTAATAAAACTCATCCACTGCAGCATTGTTCATTTTTAATACTCCGCTCTTTTGCTAGATTTTTGTACCAAACATTATTAAATATTTCTAAATTATCGAACTATGACTATTTCCATATTCTTCGTCCGGAACTCTCACCATCTAATTCGAAGCATCGTAAATGCACGTATTGGACATTGACAAAGCGTAAGCCCAATGGAGTGTTCTAATATTTATCGATCGACTTTTACGTTTTTTTCAGTCGGAGATGAAACTGACTCGCCGTCGAGGGTATGCAGCACACCGGAAATGATGCCCTCAACGGTGACATTCCTTAATCGTGCCAGTTCGAATGACAGTGACAGTGACAGCACATCGACCGAATTATGCGACGAGCCGGATCGTTTGAGCGACGTCGACAGCGAGGAGCCAACATCGACGTCCGATTGTTACATAATGGCAACGGATGATGAGAAGAGTCCGCGTCCTGGTTCCTCCCCCAATCCTGGCGACACTCCGGTGCGTCAATCGTCGGAACAGCATTCAACAGGAAAACGCGCCAGCCTTGATGTTCAAGGCTATGGGAACGATGTCAAGATTGATTCTAGACAGCTGTTGAACGTGGATGAGGCGTCATCTTCCATTGCTAAGATAACGGACCAGATAAGAAGACTATCAGCCAGTGACGACAATAATTCATCACCGATTGGTCTCGAAATCCCGAGAGAAACGAAGAACAAAGTTGAAGTCGATGTCGATCGGGGTGATGACAAGAGCACTTCTATAGATACGACTTGCAGTGAAGTTCAGGCAACCGTGGAAATTCATTTTTCTACGTCACCGGAAAACGTCCAGACGGAAATCGCGCAAGCACCTTCCCATCGCACGGAAGAGGATTTCCAATTGTTAGATAGATACGATTTTTTAAGTAGTAGTAAGAGACTCGACATTGCTGAACGATCAGTAGACTCTGCAGTTCCAGTGGTAGACAAATATCGCGGAACTGTAGTGGAAGAAGCGTCCACTGCTGGTACGGACAGTGCCGCTTCGAGTGTCGCGACGATGGCTAGTCTTGACACGAATAAGATTACCGAGACGTCCCAACCAGCACTGGTGGAAAGTATCGCGCGGAAGAACATCGAAGAAGATATTTTAAGGTTCGAGGGTAGTTCACTAAGAGAAGAAAACTGCGAGAAAGACAAATTGGTGATTGCAAGCCCGGAAGTTCCTAATTCCTCTAAATATCGCGATCCACCCGGTGTGATTCTTTCACCCATTGGTGACCCATCGGAAACTATCGCTGGCGAACGGACATCTTACTCGCGATCTTACGTCATCGGCCATTTGCCAATTTCGCCAACGACCGTTAACGAGAAACTCAGCAGGGCCACCGAAAGTTCACACGTGAAGGACGATATAAGGATTTTGAGTAGAGATTTTGGAGTTGTGGACGCTGACGTAAGAAAAGGTATCGATTCGAATTTTGGATCTGTCACGAAAATTGCAATAGAGAGTGAACCGAAGGCAGCTTCTGGTTTATTCGCTGACCTGATGCCATCCAACAGTAATCTTGTAAACTCCAGTTTTGAAATTCACGAAAGTGCAAATCCAATTCTAACTTCCGCAGCGCCAATGACTTTGGATGACCGAGTTCCTGATACTTCAGTATTGTTTGATGACATCAAGAAAATAAGTTACAATGTTGGTCTCGAGGATTATAACGTAGGTAGTGAAATCATTGCAAGTTTAGTCCCTGACCCAAAAATGTTGAATCCGGTCGATTCTGATATTTCATTGACCGATAATGCGACAAACTTTATTAATAAAGTGGGTGGGTTGGATTATGACCTAGCGAGGAGAATCGATCGAATCACTACCGGATCATCCATTTCGTCATTGATCGATAAAAAAGAAGGATCGAGCAACGTAGAAAAAGTATCTGTCGATCTGAGTCTCAATGTCACGGGTCCCTCAAAATTGAGCTCCAGTTACGTTTATCACGATTACTTGTCGAAGAAAAAAATTGATGATAAGAAAAAGAGTCCTAAGACACCAGATAGCGGGAAATCTTTCAGTTCTGGTGAAACTATGGGTCCTGACTCAAAAGGATCGAGTCTGACAACGAGTCCAAGAAGTCCTACAAACCGATCGGATTCTCGAAATTATCCTCTAGACAAGTCGGAGCGTTCGTCCTTGAGCTCGGAATCGAAGACACTAACACTTCGTTCACTGGACTCCGATATTGTTTCTGCAAACGGGAAAACGAAATTGGAGAAGAAAACGGACGCGACGAGACCGTCCTTGGAAAAGTCAAGTCCTTCAACACCTATAAGCACAGACTCGTTGAAGAATAAATCCGAGATAAGTCCGAAATTCGTGATAAGCAGCTCGAGTGAGTCTTGCAGCCCTTGCAAAGCCAACAAGTCTTCCGAGAGATCGTTCAGTTCGGATCTTCAGTCCCCTATAAGTGCCAATTCAATAAAATACAGGACGAATTTCACCGAAGGACAGGAAAATTTGTCGGAAACGTCGATCGCGTCAGCAACGTCACCGTTCTATCCGATCGTCAACCCAAATCAAAAGACACCGTCACCTTACAGCACGGTCACAAAGCAAACAACGAATGGCCACAGCACTGGAACTTCGCCGGAACAAAAATCCACGACTTCCAAGGAAGAAACGAATTCCTCAAAATACACTGTGGAGACTGGATCGTTGAGAGTCACGAGAAGTAACGAAGTTACCAAAAGTGCGAGGGACAAAGACGAATACGATTCAGCAAGGCCGTTCGAGAAGGAACTGGCCGAAACGTTGTTGGCTTTGCCTTGTGAGAGAACGAAGAACGAGAGGCTAACTAGCTTATACAAAGATGATGTCGATCTCGGAAGTTACCGAAGCAAGAAGACGACGATTGCTGAAGAGGAAGAGGAGGAACGTTACATGGAGATCGATACAGTATCGCCTCTACCACGTGACAAATACGAGCCGAATCGTTCGGCTTTCGTCGATAAAAAGGGTTCCTTCAAGGGCCTCGGTACTAATGAACGCGACCTCAAGTACTCGCTAACGCCACGCGAACCTTTCAAGCCATTTGAGCGAAGCTGCAGCAGTCTCGAAAAAAGATTTAATGATCTCAAAGCATCGCCGTCCACGGATGAGTTGACCGACAATACGCACAAGAAGAGATCGAGCGATATCCTCGAAGACATCAAGCACCTCGAGGCGAATGTATCGACTGACGGTAAAGCAGATACGAGCATGATGACGCGAAAGACAGGCTATGCCTGGGAGGACCTGAAGAATCTCGAAGCCCGCCGTCAGGACAATTTCAGCGATTCGGCGAGTAAATTGTCTCGCGTCCGTACGGATCCGCCGTGTATAAAAGTTTTGAGCGAAGCTCGAACGTCTTACGTCGTCGAGCCAAAAATAAATCTCGAAGAATGCAGCGACAGTATCTTGAAGAGTTACTCGAGAAATAAAAGTAACGGAGAACCGGACGACGATCGTGAGTCGAAACTCGGCGTCTGGACGAAGGTAAAGCCACGCGCCGGTCGAGACAATGGACGTCGAAGCAGCGATCGAGCATTGAAGATAATTCAAGAGAATTCCGCCATATTGCACAAAATTTTGACGTGCCAGGCTAAAAAGCGTTTACCCGATCTCGAGGAAATAACGAAAGAAATTACGATAAGTCCTATAAACGAGGAAATATCGAAGATATTTAGTCCGATATTGGAGAAAATGGGTCTGAACGAACACGAGATAAATGAGGAATTGGCGAGAATTAATTTCAAGGATTTCGATCAAATGACGACGACGAGCGGTTCCGAGTTCGACGCTAAGATAAATGACGAATTGTCAAAATTGTCGTTGATCGACGACAACGAGATTGTCGATCAAATAGACGTTGAGAACGTCATATCCCGGGATTATTTGGACACTCGAGAGGCCCTGATTGATCGACAGATCAACGAGGAACTCTCGAAGCTACTGGCCAATTACGAGCAATCGTCCCCAATTTGCGTATCTGGAAATCGCGACGGGGCTTCTTCTTCGTGTCAGAATCCAAGTGAGATCGAGGCTCTCGATCTATCCAGCATTTCTACTAACGTTTTTTCCTATCAGTCCTCCAATGAGTCGATCGAGGCGAGGAGCGAGCTCGAATCCATTCAGGACACCACGATACACGGTGGTGAACAATTTCCCCAGTACAGAGACGACACCATGATCAAATTTGCTAACACACCTAAGTACAGTCTTCGTGGAATGTCACCAAGAAGTGACATCGACATATACCGCGAACTCGAAAAATTGGATAAAATATCATCGGGCGAAATTTTGCCATCGTCGTCATCGTCAGTCGTCTCGCAGAAAATCATCTCACCCATTTCCTACACAACCGAGTGTTCTGTATATACCGGAGTGCGCCCATCCTCTTTGGAATATTGCGCCAAGACGGAAAAACCCTTTGAAAGATCGCCCATGAAGAGTCCTTACGACACTTACAAGCCCTACGACTTCAAATCCCGAATATCACCCCGCAAGACTCCGAGCAACCCGTATTCGGCGCGCTCCTACGATAAGTCTGGAATGGATAAGAGTTTCGACTTTCATGAAAATCCTACATCACCTTCGAGGCTCTATGATCTCGGAATATCCAGGCCGGCATTGTCGAAGGAGACCTTGGAATTTCGGGTCAGATACGACGACGAAACGTCCAAGGTCATGAGAAACGACGATCTTTCGCTGCAACCCTATCAGACCTCGTTGGTAGACCTTGATCGCGGGGCTTCTTACTATACCAATGAAGCTTCGGTTTCCCTCGCGCGACTCGAGACTGAGAGAACTCTTGATCAGACGATTGTTCCACCGCTCGATTGTGCTTATAATCCGAGCGACGTATACACTCGTAAGTACGAACCCATGTCGCCGAAAAACTATTCTTACGGCAAGAGTCTTACGACGAATTATGAAAAGTACGAACCGTACAAGCTCGATGAGGAAGGCCACGATTCCGATTCTTATCTGTCGCTCAGACGTAAGAATTCTCACTCACTGTCACCGAAGTATCAATGCGACGGTCGTGAATTCAGCTCTACGATCAATCCCTACAATTCGGAATTGTCGCAGTGTCTCGAGGAAGCTTCCAAGAGACCGGTGTCGCATCCGGAATTCGCAGATTCGTTCGATCAAGTCGTCAAATACGGGAATGATGCTTCGAGAGAGGCATTGAATTTCCGGAAAGCAGCTCTTAGTCTCGGACCATTGGACAACGCGACCAGCCGACTTCCCACGGGCGTTGATCACACACCCAGTCCAAGATCTTTGTTCAATCCATTCCCTATCAAGAATACCTCGAGAAAACCCAAAGAACTCGGTCTCAAGCTCGGCCTCTATTCTCCCTCGAGTCCTGGCTCGACCCCGCTCAAGAGACCGTAGTGCTTATTTTTTGTCCCTCAATTAATTTCCAAAGGCGGCTAGAAAAGTTTATCGCCGTCTTTCTTGTGGACAGGACTTTCATTTTCTTTTTTACCCGAGTCATTACTTCATTCGCGGGAATTTCACTTGTTCGAAGAAGGATGTGCGCAGATTTTTCATTATTTTACATTTTTATGTCGAGCTTTAACGTGTAAGATAATTAAGTTTAATTTACATCCGAGACACGAGAATGGGCCTAAGGTATATATCGTTTGAAAGATGAGTGTCCCACGTACACAGGACAGATTCTAGGGGAAAATTGTAATGGCCGAATTATTGAGAATAATGCGAATCGCATTCAATCATCGGCAATTGATACAAAAAATCTCGCTTGAAAGTTTCGTAGTTCTGTAGAACTTTAAGTATAAGTCTACTGTGGGAGAAACAAAAGCTTTTTAGAGACGGACGAGCATGTCAAGGGGTGTTGGGAGTTTCGCGATGGATTATCAATGGCTCGAGGCGATTTTTTCAAAGTAGCTGTTAAAACGCTGTTCCTCAATGCTCGACGCCATTGCTAATGGTTGGAGAAGAAAACGTAAAAGAAGAACAAGAATTATGGCGTAAACGTGAATGAGACTGCGTCAATTACATTGCTTCGTGTATTTGTCGAAAAGAAATTGGAATTTGGCAAGGAAATAAATCCGTAAAGCGACACGATCGAAACTTACGGGTTGGATCGCAAGTGGCAGGGTCGTTTAATTATAAATAATACAATTGAAAAAGAAAGTATTCGTAAGGGGTGCTGAATGGAACAAGAATGAAAAATGAGTGTGGGAGTGTGTTCGTTTCTTCAAATCGTAGTATCAAAATTAATTGCAAATTACTTTATTTCAATAATTACTATTCGATAAAAAACAAATGATTACTACGTTAAAAAATCGTACCATTTTTCTAGTGATGATTCCTTTTTTATCGATTGAACGAAAGATAAATCGATTTAAATCTTATTTAATGTTAATTGGTGCAAGAAAAATTATGCGAGGGTATGAGATTTCTTGTAATGCGAAAAAGGATCGAGGCTAATGTGATGAAATCCTGTGTCTTGGAATGAACTAAGATTAATAATAGAGAACAAAAAGTGCGTTGTTGAACGCCCGTTAGAAAAGAGTTAGAGAGGCAGAATGAAGACATTTTTTGAACGCGCTGATACGGTTGCTTTTCTGCGATCGCCTGTAAATATAGTTTATGAGCACGATGAGTTTAAACGCCGATGTAAGACTGTACTATATATATACGAGGCGTGGAGCATGTTAGGTCCTTGAGAAAGAGAGGAAGAGAGAGAGAGAGAGAGAAAGAGAAATTATAAGATGCTAAATGCAATGAATAAATATATTGACACCGATACGGATTGTTCCTAATTATTTATCTTGTAAAAAATACCTGTCGAAACTCATTTTTTTTTTAGATTTTCAATATTTCCAACAACTTCAATGTTTTGAAAGTAGTCGGAATTTCGGAGTATGCTTAAAACATTGATCGAATAACCAATAATTGAATTAATTAATGAAATGCCTAAATATCAATTTTTCATCCAATAATTGGAGAAATTTATTGAATTAATTAATTTTCTTGTCAGAAACATTGATTTTTTATCCAATAATTGAATGAATTACTTGAATTATTTTATTTATTACTTAAATTAATTAATTGATTTAATTTTTCAGGCGGATTTTAGCAACTAAAATGTAAAAATAATTAATTTCTCCAACATTCTGGGGATATTTCTGCATTTCTCTTTCCTTCAATCTCTACACAATCTTCCATCGTCCCTCCTGCTGGTCGTATATCAGGTTCCATATCCGCTTATAATTTGAATTTTGAATCTAGGCTAACGCTTGCCGGCGCTACTTCTCCTAGCTAAGTCGGGTAGATAGTAAAAACTTGGATAACCTGTGTCTCTCGCGTGTCCCCCACAAGTTACGATGCGGAGATTAAGCTGCGACGACGACGGGAAGAAATTTAATCAAGTTACCCGTCTCATGTCCTGGATGCACCCTTTCTCACTCACTCCCTTCTTCTTATGTCTCTCTTTCTCCCTTTTTTATTATCTATACATCGCTCTATATAGGCTGCCGGTGCTCCTGAAGCGCAACTGTCTGACATCGTTTCGCTTATACGAGCCCAAACCCTATATACCCTTTTAAACTCGACAAGAGACGAGTCATTTAATTATTCCCTTATTACGCTTTACTTTACAGAAACTCAACTATGGTGGAATAGCTTAGGAAACATTTCATTTTTTTAATTGCGGTTCAAAAAATCATTTTCTCGATAATGGTTCGATCCGATTAATCGTGTTTTTTGAAAATGTAGTTGCAAGTTTATCAAATTCATGGAATAATTTCAAAAGCTCGGAATAATTATTAATTGTTTACGTGGCTTCTAGCACCCAGGTATAATACGTTTATAAGTCGTGGTGTAAACGTTAATGACATTGTTTATAAATGTATATTTTTCTAAATAATATACAATGTGTTTTAAATATTAAACAGACAACTTCAACGTAAATTGTGCTGAGACGATTTGAATTAATTAATACATTTTTGAAACTTTATTTTCAAAGAAAATATTTATGAATACATTTGGATAACCTCCTTCTTTTTTTAATTACCTTGATCGATTGCAGAAATCACCAATCCTGTTTAGATATTTTTTCAAAACAGTTCCTATTTATTGATTGATTATTTTTACGATTTAAAAAATGTTATATTAATTTTTTAATAATGTCAAACTACTCTCAAGTAAAAAAAAATTGTCGGTTCGTAGGATTATTTAATTTCATAATAAAATATAGATTACGCAATTTTACGTCAAATTGCCAACTTTTCGAGTTTGCAAACTCAGAGATCCGTGTCTTAGACACCGGAGTGAAGTTACGTCGGTTTTATTTAACGCCTGTGAGAAGGGCTGCTTCCTCTCTCGAGGTAAGAAAAAAGAAAGTTGGGATAATCTTAAAAAGTACGGTTATTGCTAACGCGAATCGCCGCAAATGGTACTTTTCATCGGTGTGGCGAAAGGGGGAATTGGCTAAAAGTAGTTTCTAAACTTGAAAACGCTTGACCCGGTCCAACGTTAGAATTATATACAGATATATATCCGTATGAGCGAGCACACACATATATATATATCGTATTCCAACGGTTCACGGTTGCACAAGGGGTCGTAAAGTTATCTCGGACAATCGAGTTAAGAACCGTTCGCGTCACGCCCAAGGACAATTTAATTAAAGTTTCACACTTGCGGAGAGAGAGAGAGAGAGAGAGAGAGAGAGAGAGAGAGAGAGAGAGAGACTGCGCGAGCGTTCGTGGATAATAGCACAACTCGAGGGCCGGAATATCTAAAGTCACGAGATCTTCGAATACATTTCGAAGGGAGATTTTCAGTCGAGAAATTTCGAAGACAGAATTTCGAGTCAACTATTCCTACAAAATTCTTGGCTTAGCCGAAGAAAAAATAACCATAAGAAACTAATCAAATTTTGCCCATGAGAATTTTTTCTATTGCGAAGCGTTTGCCATCTTTCTTTTTTACAAAAATGCTTATCGACAATTTTTTTTTGGACCACGAATATTTCAGAACATTGTTCTCTGAAATTGGTAATTTTTGAAAGTTTTTGGAGACTCGTATCAAATGGTAATTATTATTAGTTTGGGCAATTTGGTTTTAATGTATTCAAAGATGTCTTATGTGGCGTGAAAACAAT